>RCSS01000036.1:35-13041 GCA_004000155.1 Tubulinosema ratisbonensis | reverse complement strand
AATTTAAGGAAAAAACAAAATAGTCCATGTAAAAGCATTTTAATAACGATCTTTAAAATAAATTTTTTTTAATTTTAGAAATTTTATAATAAAAATACTAAAATTACATTGTATACCTTTGATATCTGACAAGTGACGTGGTATGCATAGACTACATATGGTATTCTAGGGTCTGAAGGTTCTTCAGATATCCTAAAAAGAGACTCTTTGTTTATTTTAATCTTTTATTGTTATTAAAAATATAATTACCCATATTTATTTAAAAATTTCCTTTTTTATTTAATTTTTCTTGGTACCTTTGGCGAGAATATCGGGTTTGATATTTCTGACACTACCATTTACTCATTATTTAAAAATATTTCCAATTTGACTCGTTCTTGATCTAAAATATTAATTGAATTTATGGAAGTTCAAAAAAAGTATTGAATAATAAGGAGAATGTATGATTTATAAAAGGAAAATTCTGTTGTGTTCATACACACAAAAATTATAAAATTTTAAAATCTAAAAGTACAATGCTTTTTAATAGATCGCTTATATTTTAGTGCATTCTCATNATTTTTTTATAAAAAGAAATTNTACTTCATTCATGAAAAAATAGCTTCTTAAAAGTATTCCTTCNGTAAATAAAAATTAACAATGCACAATTATAGCTGGCATTAAGAATATTCACTGTATTTCTTGTTTTGTAAAAAAGCCACTAGCCATTATTAGCGAAGTTTAGCTTTTATAAGCTAAAAATAATAGATATACTAATTTTAATAAGTTCTTTTTTAAGTTCTCTTAAGCTATTAGTACAGTCATCGCTGATTACTTTGTTTAGTTGATTTTTTAATTGTCTCTTTAGAATTGGATTTTTTACCACCTCCTTTGTCTGCATTTATTAGCCTTGTCGAGATATATCTTTTCATTGTGTTATTTAAAGTTGTTCTCGGTATTAAAAGCAGTAGTGTTCAATGTTCATTTAAATTTTTTTTGTTATGCCACCCGATNATCATTTNTTTCATTCTTGTAAACTTTTCTTTTTGCCATAAATGATACGGTTAATTTAAAATTAGAATATTTTTTGACGAAAATAATAAAAAAAAAGAGGAATAGAAATGAAATGATTTGCTCAAAAATCAATTAACTCTTTTTCGAAAAAGGGAATCAAAAAATGTTTTTTTAAATAATTTTCGTAATTATTTGACTATACAAATCAAAAAAAAGGGGAAGTAATAAATGAAAATTCTCACATAATTAAAATGGACGCAAAAATTTTCAAGTCATAATAAACTTAATATAAAGTCTTTGCATTTATAAAATATTTCTATACTTCTCAAAAAATATTATTCATAAGTTTGATTTCTCAACTTTTCTAGAAATTAGAATAAAAAGAGAAAAATTCTTGTTTAAAGTTTTCTTTATTATTATAATATTAACATTTATTAGTTATTGAATATAATTATAAATTTGCACAATACATCTTATAAGAATAGTTACGAAAAATAGATTTAAAATAACATTCTGCGCTAGTTTGGTAAGAGAAAAAATTCTTATTTATAATAAAGAACAGTAAGTTTTATTATAAGCTAGTATTAAGTTCAATTCTAAGGTTAGAATCTCTTTGAAAAGATTGAAATTCGATAAAAGAATTAATCTAATTGATTTTTATGAAAATAATGAAATTTTTGTTTAAATACAACTTTTCTCTTATTTTTTTATAATTTATTTATTGAATTAATATTTGTATTATAAAATTAATACATTTTTTAAAAATATTCATCATAAAAATCTTTATTTTTAATAAAGACTAGTAAGAAAAACATTCTAGGAATATGAAGCATAATATGATTCTTAAAAAGATTTATTTCTTTTCTTAAAAATTAAACGAAAAAATTTAATTTTTTTACCTTTTTAAATGCTAAAAATCAATTTTATAGCAGAAATTTATTTGCATTAGAGAGTTTCTAATAGTAAGACACTCTATCAACACTTGAACAAATTTCTATTTTAATAATTTAACACTCTTTTATGTTATAAACAATTATCCTGTTAGATATATTTTTATAAACCTTAAAACAATAAAAAATTATCAGAAATTATAATTTGTTGATTAATTTGTCTAATAGTAGAAAATTTGTAAGAATTTATAAAATGAGCTATTGAATTTGAAAAAGTATAAATACATAAAAAAAATACCCTTATGAATCTCACTGCCTACCTTATTGGGGTAATTACATTTCTTGTGATAATTTTTACTACTGCAGGACTAACAATAAGAAACAGAAATAGCAGTATTACAAGTATCTTAGACCAAGGTTATAAACCTATCATGTTTACCGACTTTACCTTACCAAAAAATAACAAAAGAATTCAAAAAAGATCTGCTAAGGATGATGATATTATAAATGGCAGCGAAGAAAACGTTGAAGAAAATATAAGTCTTATAGAAGAAAATATTGAAGCTCACAAAGAGATAATAGCTAATACAAAATTTAAACTTGATATTTCTTCATTAGCTTCTCTATCTTTGGACGAATCGACTAAATTTTTAGAATACTTTGAGAAAGACACATCTGAAATAATCAAGGCAGAAGAACAACAAACCGTAGTTTTAAAACGAATATTTCATCAAATCAATCAAAAATTTCGTACTATTCTAGGCGAGTATAAAATTAAACGAGAAGTTCTTGAAAATTTTAGAAAAAATGCAGGTGTGATTGATATTAAATTCGAAAAATTTTGGAAAGAAAATGAGAATAAAATACTCATTAATCATCCAAATTATGATCAAAAAGCAGTAGATGAATATTTTGAGCTATTAGCTGAGGAGTTAAAAGGATTACAAATTCTTTATAGTTTAACTAAACATTTTTATTTTAGTAATAAAAAAGTAGGACAAACCCTAAATCAAATGTTTCAAATATTTTTTTATGATTACAAATTCGATCTAGAAAGATTTGATAAAGAAATTTTAAAAGAGGTTTTAGATTCTTTTTATCAAAACAAACAAGAAGATTATGTTGAAGATCCTAGAATTGAAAAAATATTCAAGAAAGAAAAGGCAAAAAAAGAATCACTTGAGATTAGCTATTTAAAAGGTCAAATTTCTGAAGAATTTTATTTAAAAAGAAAAGAACATGATGAGAAAGTTGTGGAAATTATGAATAAAATTTTTGATTTGGTGAATTTAATGAATAGTGAAAACTGTAAATCGAACCCAGAAGAGTGCAGAGTTCATAGGTTTTTAGAAAGACTAAAGATTATTCTTGAGCGAAATGAATAAAATTTTTATTTGAANNANNNTTTAGAAATTTCTTATTTCTTGTGTGAATGTAAATGTATTTAAGCTTTACTTTTTTTATGAAATATAAAAACTGTCTAAATATTCAAATTGAGATCAAAGTTTTTACTTAGAAATTTAAAAATATACACATTCGATTATGGTTATATTCGTTAAAAGCAAAAATATCTTTGATTTAAAAAACAAACTAATTTTTTTAAAACTTGTATTAGATATAAAGTTTTTTTTTAAAATATAAAAAATATAATTTTCGACTAATTTAGCCATTTTTCATTCCAATTTTGTTACGAAATAACTCTTGTTTAATTCACAGTTTTTATTTATAGCGTCATCATTCAAATCGATTTGACAAATAAGTGATTTAAAAATGTATTTGTTTAAGGATTTCTATTTTTACTAGTAATTTTTGGATACTTTTATCATTATTTTTTAATATTACGGTTAGATAAATCATCGGTTTTATAACTTAAAAGACGAATATCTGTTTTGTTCTATGTCGCAGGTTTAATCTATTATTGGTCGCATAAGGTGACATCTTACTATAGAAAATCAAGTTTAAATTAATGATATTTATTAAAAAAAAGACATATATTCTGAAAATAGCAACGGGAGCAAATACGCCCATTACAAAAAGTCTTTGATATTAATAATTTTGTTGTGCTGCTTATAAGAAAATCAGCTTCATTTTCGTCTATAACTACTTAATCAAATAAATGTATTTTATTTTAAAAAAAAACTTCCTATTGGATTTATGAAATGAGATAATAACAATGGTAGATTATAGCAAATGAATAGTTCTCAGTATCTTATGTTATACCTAATTTTATAGAAACATTTTTAGAACATGTTTCTTGTAAACAAGTATTTATATTTCTCATAGAAAGCGTATCAAAAGATCTTCATATGTATTTCTTATACCTAGGTCCTGTAACCAAAGCCTGCAAGGTAAGGTAGACTTAGGCAGTCAATAGAGTGCATGGGGGTGGGTTTTAGCGATTGAAAGGCTCGCAGTATCTTGAGCTATACCTAAGTATGGCAAACATACTTTACCGTATGTCTCCTTCAACTAGGTATAAATGTTCTTATAAAGAAAGTATAGCGAAAAGATCTTCGTATGGATTTCCCATCCCTAGGCAACAAAAAAAAATAATGGTAAATCCAAAAAAATTTCACCAGTAATTGTATCAAAAATTCTGGATCGAAACGAAAAAATGCCTAAAGAATCTTTGAGAAAAAAGGCAAAGGCATTGGAAAAAGAAGATGAGTTTAAACTTGCCCTAATACAATAAGAAGAGTTTTAAATTAAAAGATTATATTTGCATTTAATCCAATTCGAAAGACTTTATAAAAGACTGTTCATATTTAAAATAGACTTGAATTTGCTAGGTTTGTTTCTAAAATGGAAAGTAAAGACGTAAAAAGGATTATATTTAGATGAGAGTAAATTTAACCTTTTTTCAAATGTTAAATTAAGCTTGTGACGAGAACCTACAAAGAGGCTAGAAAATATTAACCTATAAAAGACAGTAAAACATGGAGGAGGATCAGTAATGGTATGGGCTTGCTTTTCATATAAAGAGGTATGTAATCTTGTCATAATTGAAGAATTTCAAACGCAGCAGGTTACGTAAATATATTATCATCACATCTTGCGAAATATGCTTTAAAATGGGATTATCTGAGTATATTTTCCAACAAGATAATGACCTAAAGCACAAAGCAAAACTAACCATGGAATACTTCAAGGAAAAAACATCGAATTATTACCATAGCCCTCACAGTCAGCGGATTTAAATCCAATTGAAATCTTTGGGGTGAGATCAAACAAAACATTTGTGAAAGACAACCAAAAAACAAAAATGGTTTAAAGGCTATTATTATTGATATGTGAAGTAAAATATCAAAAAAAACTGTCAAAAATACGCTTTAAGTTTTAAAAAGAAAGCTCTCAAAGTCCATAAAGCAAGAGAAAATCATATAAATGGATAAATAAATGTTGGTTGCGTTTTTTTTTGCACAAAAAAAAATAAAAATTTGTAAAATATGAACCAAAAGAAATATTTAAAGCTAATTTATTATTAATTTTATGTTTTATGTGATATACTATATTAACTATCATCTATAAAAAAATTTTAAAATATTATTTTTTGTAAGATTTTCCGTTTTAAAAAAGGCTGCGCTTTTTATTGCACAAACTGTATAATACCTTGATTGACACCAGACGGACTCAAAAAGACAAGTTTAATATTAGAAAATAACCCCTTTGTATTGTTTTTAGTGGAAAATTCTTTTTTGAAAAAAGAACATATATGTAGTATATTTAACAAGTTTATAGAATCAGTAAATCATAAACGATTATTGATTAAGTGGCTTGGTAATGTTTGAACTCAGATAAATCGCGATATAGGATTTATGTATCGGTAAAAAAAGGTTCTTTTTTCAGGGTTTTAGTGTTACATTAATTGTAATTACAAGAATAATAATAAAATATTCTACGAGGCAACCTCCTTTTAGTATTAAATTGTCCTTAGATACTTCTGATTCAATCATTGAAAGGATTATCAAAAAACTTAAAAGTAAAATATCTGTAGTTGACTTTAGCCATTCTGAACTAGGTGACCCAGAAAAAATAGTGCAAGTAGACAAGACTGTGTTTGATTTTAAGTTTAAAATCCTCGGGCAGGTTTTCTAGCAACAGAACCGATTCCTTGTGTATTGTAGAAGTTCAAAATATTATTGAAAATGCCTTTGTCATTATTATTACAGACGAAAAGAAAGTACAATAGTACCAATTATTTGCAATCAAGTAGCCAACAACAGCATGATTTGAACAGATGAGCATAAATCATATGCTAATCTAGATGATTATAACTATTATACTAGAGCGTTTCGCCGTAAATATAATTATGTAAACAAGAGAAACAAAATTAGTACGCAGGCAATCGGATCATTCACAGCAAACTTAATTTAGAAATATAGCGAAGAATAGGAGCTTTTACTGATAATAGACAATATTCTTTGAATGAATTTGTTATTATTTCAACAACAGAGCAGATTATTTTAATGCAATTATCAATTTGATTATAATTTAATTTTAAACTGTATTATTAAATTATATTGATAATTCATAATAGGGTATTCATTATAAATCAGTTATAACTCGAAATATAATTGAATGTTTTATTTCTATTTTTTATTTATCAACAATCAAATTTGACCTCTGGTAGTTAAATTTGATTGTTGATCTAATATTTTTAATTATTTATATCATTAGATATCCTTCTAAACTCAAACTTTTTAATATATCAATCCATATTTTTATTATTACTATAATAATTTTTTCTCATGTATTTTATTAAGTGAGACCAAACAACTTTTGTAGACAGATTATACACTTTTGTGCAAGATCCACAAAATTATTGAGTTGTTAATGGGCCCGTGAAAAAGAATTGTTTTTTTTAATAACTCATGTAAATTGAAAGTTAGTCCAATAAGATTTTTTATTTTCTTTTTAATAAATTTTTCAAGATACTATTTTGATCATCTTCTGTTTTGTTCTTAATTTTTTATTCTCTATTCATTTGTTTAATATCTATAGTCCTAATGTAAATATTAATCTCCTCTTTTCGTTCTCTGTTATAATTTTTTCTTGAAACATATGTTTATTGGTTGTGAACTATGTAATTACTTCTACAATTTATATGAAAAAAATTTTTTTAATAAATAATATATTAAATTTTTTTTGGAAAGATAGGTTAAAATTGTATTTTTTGATAACCCACTTCATTCAATTTTTAGATGATGTTGAGGTTTTGAGTAAAATAGCTATCCATTTATTGATATGTCAAGACTTGTTTTTATTTCTGTAATATTACCAATTGAATTTTTTTCTACCATAGAAACGCAAATATGAATTATCTTAAAACTTTTGAGCTTTGCTTTTATTTCATTTTTGCACCGTGTAGAAAGATAAATAAGACAAATGTTTAAGAACTCTAATAATACTCAATCATTTCTTGTTAAATAATTAAAAATTTTTTGAGGTATTTCAATATTTTTAAATATTAAAACAATGGTCAGTTTTTTTGAGAAAATATTTTCGCGCCAGCTTTTGTATGAATTCCAACAAACAAAAATACCAACTTAATTATTTGTTTACTAATTAAATTTTTTTGCTTTATAAAGACAAATATAAAAAGAAGCGTTCAAGATAAGGATGCCGAAAATAAGCGATTTTCAATATTTTTATCTTCATCATATAATAAAAGAAAAAACTTCAAATTGGAAGAGCATTATTCTAATATTAGCCTTTAATTTTATTGGTTCTAAATTTTCTTAAAATTAATTTATTTAAAGGAAAATTAACTACCCCCAGAGAAATCATGCAGTCAAGAAAATAAATAAAAAAATAGTAAACAAAACATTTTGTAAAAGTATTAATTGTAATTTTATTTCAGGGCGCTGATTTCACTATCAGAATTCCGACAGTATTTAAATATCTTGCTGTAGTCCTTGTTTGTTTTTACCATCTTTTTAACTAAATGTTTATATTCTTTATAATTTTTTTACAAAATAAATGAAATTGAAAAGAGGAGAAAAATTTTTTCAATAATTTATAAATTGTAAGATAGATGTTGTTTTCTANNATACTCAACAAATCACATTATTCTATCCTATTACCCTTGGCTCATTCTTAGGGGTCATTTAGATAAAAGAATGTATTGACTTGTNGGTTTGTTGGTTATTTTTAGATAATTAAATTTTGTTTTTGTTAAAAGATGGGTTATATTATTACTCGTTTAGTTCTGCTTAGATAATTTTTTTAGATTTACAATTTAATTAGAAAATTATTTGATCTTTCTTCCACCCTTCCATTTTCCTTTCACTGCTCGTTCTCTTCTCAAACCTCTATCCTAACACTGGAAATATTTTTCTGATATACATTAGTTTAGGGGCTTCCACACAACCATTTAATTTTTAACTTTTTTTATGTAATCCTAAAATCTATAATTTCAAAATAATCTTTGTGTCAATAACAACTTTGTTGTTTTACAAATAATTTAGAGTATTTGTTAGCTAAAAGAATATTTAATTTATTATAAATGGCAAATTTTTTTTACAAAAAAGAAATTTATGATAATTTTACTAATTTAGTAAATTGTTAATATAAATAAATTTTTTAACAGCATAATTTAATTAAGTAAAATAATAAATCATTTATTTATTAACATTTAAAAAATAAATTTTCAATTATTTACTAAATCATTATTTTTTTATTTATTTATTTTAAAAAATAAACAATATTTTTTAAAAAGAATAAATTTATTTTTACGGAGCGAATAAAATTTTAAACAAATTTTTTTAATTTATAAACGTAAATTTATTAAAAAAGAAATTTTATTAAAATTTAAAATTTATTTTTCTAAACCCTTAATTCATGCAAGAACAATCAAGAAGAGTTTGGGTATTTTNTGNNNATGACTACCACTTATGCAGGATACTGAAGTATGAGAAATGTGCTTATGACGTAGAATTACCTGATGGAAACATTTTAAACACAACTAATGTGCAAAGAGCTAATCCTCCTAAGTTTGACCTGGTAGATGACTTGGCTTCTTTGTCACATTTGAATGAGCCTGCTGTTTTGTATGTCTTAAAGAATAGGTACCACCAAAATATGATTTACACTCATTCAGGCTTGTTTCTGGTTGCAGTCAATCCTTACAAAAATTTAGACATTTATTCTTCTAATTTTATAAAAATGTATTCACAAAATGATACTTCTTTACCTCCACACATTTATAAGACTGTAAACGAGGCTTACACAAACATGATTCTTAATAAAAATAACCAGTCTATTTTGATCACAGGAGAAAGTGGAGCAGGTAAAACAGAGAATACAAAAAAAGCAATTTCTTTTTTACTAACCCTGTCTGAAAATGACAAAGTAAATGATAAAAATAACAGCAATTTAGTAGAACAAATAATTAAAGCAAATGTCATTTTAGAATCATTTGGAAATGCAATGACAATAAGAAATGATAATTCAAGCAGGTTTGGTAAATTTATACAGTTAAACTTTAAGTCAGGCAACATTGTTGGGTGTACCATTGAAAAATATCTTTTAGAAAAAAGTAGAGTAGTTAAATCAAACGGCAATGAAAGAAATTATCATATTTTTTATCAGTTGTTAAGAAGTAACAGAAAAGATTTGCTTGAAAAATTAGGGTTGTCTTCTGACATTAAAAAATACAAAATTTTAAATAATTTTACTGATTTGAATGACACTTTGATGTTTGATTTATTGATTGATGCATTTGACACTTTAAATTTTGAAAAAGAAGAAATTTTTGAATTTTTTAAATTTGTTGCTGTCATTTTACATTTAGGAAATATTGAATTTTATGAAGAAGAAAATGTAAAAATTAAAAACATGGACACTCTTAACTTAGTGTGTAATTTGTTAAATATTCCTATTAGTAAGTTTGTTAAGTATATTTTACATCCTAACAAATCAGCAGGTAAAGAAAAAATTACAGTAATTCATAGCATAAATCAATGCAAAATAATTTTAGAAGGGGTTATAAAAATATTGTATGATTATTTATTTGATAAAATAATTGAATCCATAAATAAGAAATTAAACAGCAATACGAGCCATGACAATTATATTGGGATATTAGACATAGCAGGATTTGAGATATTTCCTTTTAATTCATTAGAACAACTTAGCATAAATTATACCAATGAAAAATTACAACAATTTTTCAATCATCACATGTTTATTTTAGAACAAGAAATTTACAAAAGAGAAGAGATTGACTGGAATTACATTGANTTTGGATTAGACCTTAAGCCAACTATTGATACAATAGAAAAGGTGTTTAATATTTTAGAAGATCAATGCTCTTTGATTAATTCCAATGATAAGTCATTTTTAATTTCTTTACAAAATGATTTTAATAATTTAAATGATAAATTATCTTTTAATAAAATAAAAGATTCATGCTTTAATTTAATTCATTACGCAGGAAAAGTAGAATATGACACAAATGATTGGCTTGTCAAAAATTATGACCCTTATTTTACTGACATAATAAATTTGTTATCTTTGCATAAAACAGACAATTTAACTTCCAAAGGATTTTTCAGGACAGTATCTCAGTTATACAAAAACCAGTTAGAATTACTTATGAATAAGCTTAGAAAGACCAATCCATTCTTTGTCAGATGTATTATTCCAAATAATAACAAAAAAAGAGGAGTNATTGATTCTATGTTAGTGTTAAAACAACTAAAATGTAATGGTATTTTAGAAGGAATAAGAATTTCTAGGCTTGGTTACCCAAACAGAATGAATTATGAAGAATTTGTAAAAAGATATAAAATTATTATTTTTAATGAAGAAAAAAATATAAATTTTAACAAAGAAAAAAGGATTAATGAAGAAAACAATGGTAAAAATAATTTAAGTTATTTTAACAAAAATATTAACAATACATTTGAAAATAATTNATTAATTTATGCAGTAAAAATTACTAAAGAAATTCTTAACAGATTAAATATTTCTAAAGAGTTTTATAAATTAGGAAAATCTATGATATTTTTTAAACAAGACATTTTGGCTTATATCGAAGAGAGTAGAGAAAATAAAGTCAGCTTAGTATTTAACAAAGTAATTCAGTATGTAAATAGCATTACTCACACATTAAAGCAGAACAAAATTTGTAGTAGAATGAAAAGTATTAAAATTTTACAGCACAATGCTTTGTTATCCAATGCCTTTAGAAGGTGGCAGTGGTGGTATTTTTACTTAAAAATCAAACCTTTACTCAAAGTTTATCAAATGGATGACATAATAAAAGGAAAAGAAAAAGAGATTTCTTACCTGACTGATTCACTTAAAGAAAAAGAAAATTATTTAAAATTACTTCAGAATGAAAATAATGAAATAAAAAATAAATTAATTAGCAAAGAAAAAATGAATGAATCAATTAACTTATTAATTTATGAAAAAGAAAATGAATTAGAAAAATTAAAAAATTCACTTAAAAAAATAAAAGAAGAAGAAAATGAAAAAAATAATCAAATAAATTTACTTTTAGAAAAGGAAGAAGAATTAGAAAAATTAAAAAATACATTTAAAAAAGTAAAAGAAGAAGAAAAAGAAAAAAATGAAATTTTAGAAGAAAAAGAAAATTTGTTAAATGAGCATAAAAGAAAGATTATTGAATTACAAACTGAATTAGAAACAAATGAAAATTTAAGTAAAAATAAAACAGAAGAAATTATTAAAATAAAAGACAAAGAAATTACCAAAATGAAATATGAGATTGAATTACTTAAAGAAAAAGAAGAAAAATTAATTGAAGAAAAAAAAGAAAAAGAAAATTTAAAAAATGAATTAAAATCAGTAAAAAATGAAAATAAATTATTAAAAAATGATTTAAACAAAGTAAATCAAAAGGAAAAAGAATTAACAAATAATTTACAAGAAGAATCATTTAAATTAATGGATTTAGAAAGTAAATTTGGTTTATTAAAAATGGATAATGAATTGTTAGTTAAGGAGATAGAAAAGAATAATAGTAAAATTAATGAATTAGAAGAAAAAATGAGTAATTATGAATTATTNGAAGAAGAGAATTTTAATTTAAAAGAGAATATTAATTTACAAAAAAAGACCATTGATTCACTTAAAGAAAGAAACTTAGGGTTAGAAGAAAAAATAAAAAAAATAGAATCAAGTAATATTTCAGAATTAAACATAAAAATTAATGAATTAAATAAGAAATTAAGTAAAGAAAAAAGAAATTTAAAACACTTAGAAAAGGAAAATTCATTCTTAGCACAAGAAAATAAAAGATTGAACAGTGATAAAATAAAAGAATTAGAAGAAATAAAAGAAGGTTATGAGAAGAAAATTAAAGAATTAGATTTAAAATTATTATCCTATAATTTTAATTTAAAAGAAGAGAGTGAGTCAACAGAAGATAACAGGGTTATATTACTTTTAGAAGAAGAAAAATTAAGAAGTAATGAATTGGAAAGATTATTAACTGAACAAGAAAATAAGAATGTAGAATTACAAAGTAAATTAAAAAATAAGGAATATGAATTAATTGATAAAATTAATAATTTAGAAAGAAAGTATAATTTAAACAAAGAAAGATTTAATTTATTAATTACAGGGCTAACAGAATATTACAGTAAAATTACTTTAAATAACCAACCTTGTAATTGCTATAAGAAATTTAACTTAATAATTAACAAACAAGAAAAAGAAAAAGAATATTTAAATAATCAATTAACAAATTTAAAAAATGAATTAAAAACAAACCAAGAAGACTTATTAATTAATTTTAAAGAATTAAATAATCTAGAAATAAAATTAAAAGAAAAAGAAATAATTTTAAAATTAAAAGAAAAAGAATTAAAAAATTTAAATTTAAAATTAGAGAAGGAACTGAAAGAAAAGAATGATTTAATTTGTAAATTTAATGATTATGTAGATTGTAGTGATAAACTTAATGAGTTAGAGGTTGTTAATTTACAGCTTAAGAGACAAGTGGATGAGCTGAGTAAGGTTGTTGAGTTTTATAAGCCTTTTTCTGGGTTAAAGAAGTGAGATGAATAAATGATTATGTGGTGAAATATTGAGTTTATATATTTTTNAAGGAAATTCAATTTTATATTTAAATTAAAAAATATAAAGTTATT
>RCSS01000034.1:0-11444 GCA_004000155.1 Tubulinosema ratisbonensis | reverse complement strand
ATTTACAGTTATTTACACTTATTTAATTTATTTACATTATTTTTTTATTTTAAATTTATTTATTTATATTTTCTATTTTTTATTTTTTATTTCAAATACAAGTGACAAGTAAATTTGATATTTTAATTTATTTATCAATTAAATTTATTTAAAAAATACTTTATTTTTTTCTAGAAATTTCTAGAAAATTTAAAGTATAAAAAAAGATTTGTGCATGAATCCATGTCAGGAAAGACTTCAGATGCAATTGGAATTGACTTAGGAACAACATACTCATGCTGTGCAGTGTACTCAAATGGTAACATAGAAGTTATCCCCAACTTAGAAGGAAAGAGTACTACGCCTTCAGTGGTAGCTTTTGATGATAATAACAATAAATTGGTTGGTGATGCAGCATTGTTTAAAAAGACCAGTGATCCTACAGCAGTGCTTTACGATGCTAAAAGATTGATTGGTAGATCATTTGATGACCCAGAATTAGCTAAGTTTATGAATACTTGGTCATTTAAATTGGTAAGGTTTGACNTAAAAAATAAGTGTGAATCTTCCATAGCAGATAAAGACATAGTTGACAATATTAGGTATAAAGTAAAAGACAGGTATCATGAACCAGTAGGACTCTCAGCTTACATTCTTATTTACTTAAAAGAAGCAGCAGAATTAAAATTAAATAAAAAAATTACTAAAGCAGTTGTGACAGTCCCAGCACATTTTAAAGATTCACAAAGATCTTCCACAAAATCAGCAGCCATCATTGCAGGATTCACAGAAGTAAGATTGTTAAATGAACCAACAGCAGCAGCCTTGGCTTATGGATTTTACAGAGGAAAAGATGTTAATGCAAGACAAAATTCAGANACTGTGTTAGTGTTTGACTTAGGTGGTGGTACTTTTGACGTTTCATGCTTAAAATTCGAATCTTCTACTGAAGAAGGAGCCTTGGCTGAAACACTTGCCACAGACGGAGACACTTTGTTAGGAGGAAGAGACTTTGACCATGAAATTTACACTTACTGTGTTGATCATTTCTGTCTTAAACATAAAGTAGACAAAGCACAAATCAGTGATAAAAGTAAAAGAAGACTTAGAATTGAAGCAGAAAAAGCAAAGAGAATTCTTTCTACTGCACAAAGCACAACCATTAACGTTGATTATTTCTTCTCAGAACATGATTTATGCTTAGAATTAACACGTCCTAAATTTGTACAACTTTGTGAAAAATACTTTAACAGAGCCATGGAAAGAATTAAAGGATGTTTAATGACAATCAAAGGAGGAAAACCAAATTATGACAACAGTGGTTGTTTATTAAATGAAGATAAAAATTTAATTGAGAAAAGTAAAAAAGACATTGACAGAGTTCTTTTAGTTGGAGGTTCTAGCAGAATTCCTTGTGTGATTGACAAACTTAATCAAATGTTTGGACAAGAAAAAGTGTTTATGCCAGTAAACCCTGATGAGGCAGTGGCAATAGGAGCAGCTTACCAAGCAGCACTCATTCTTTCTTCTGATGTAACTAATAAGAGTGAATCACTTTTGTTAATGGATACTACTCCTATGGACATAGGTGTAGAAACAGCAGGTGGTATTTTTACACCAATCATTAAAGGAAATTCTACCATTCCCACACAAAAGAAACAAATCTTTACCACTTACTCTGACAATCAAACAAGTGTACAAATTAACATTTATGAAGGAAACAGAGCTATGGTCAAAGATAACACTTTGTTAGGTTCATTCTCTTTGGAAGGTATTCCACCTGCACCAAGAGGTGTTCCTCAGATTGAAATTTGTTGTGTGGTGGATCATTCAGGATGTTTAAAAGTAAATGCCAGGGATATTAGTACTTCTAATAAGAATGAATTAGAAATAACTGACATGAAAACTAAGTTAAGTGATGAAGACATTGAAAGATTAAAGAAAGAAGCAGAAATGTTTGCTGAACAAGACAAGAAAGTAAGAGAAAGAGTAGAAAAGAGAAATGAATATGACTCAGCTGTCTTTATGTACAAGAAATTAGTGGATGAAGGAAAGGTAAATGATAAAGTAAAGGCTAATGAGGTTATAGCTAAGCATGAAAAATGGTTAATTGAAAACCCTGAAGCTGATGCTGAAGACTGCCAAGAAAGAATTAAACATTTACAAAATGAATTTATTGGTTTAATGCAACAAGGCGGAGGAGCTGCTCAACCACAAGGACCTGAAGTAGAAGAAGTTAATTAAATAATCAAGTTAAAAAAATGAATTTTATTTTTAAGTTAATTTTTATTTTATTTTATTTTTAAGTTAATTTTTATTTAATATTTTTAATTTGTTTATTTATTAAATTTATTTCATAATCCATGCATGCAACAGACCAAAAATTTGGCATAACAGTAAAAAAAGAAACAAACTTTTCAGAATGGTACAGCCAAATACTTTTACAAGGAAACATGATGGATTATTATGATGTAAGTGGATGTTACATAATGAAACCTTCTTCTATGTTTATTTGGAATAAAATTAAAGAATTTTTTAATGAGAAAATTTGTGAGCTTGGGGTACAAGAATGTTATTTTCCTATGCTTTTAACAAAAGATTCTTTAGAAAAGGAGAAAGGACATTTAGAAAATTTTTCACCTGAATTAGCATGGATTACTAAGTGTGGTGAAGAGAATATTGATGTACCAGTGGCAGTAAGACCTACTTCTGAGGCAATAATGTACCCTTACTTTGCTAAATGGATCAGAAGTCATAGAGATTTACCTCTAAAATTAAACCAATGGTGCTCAGTTTTACGATGGGAAGTGAAAAGCACTCTTCCTTTCATCAGAGGAAGAGAATTTCTATGGCAAGAAGGACATACTGTTCATTTAACAAAGGAAGAATCAGACAAAGAAGTAAAAATAATTTTAGATTTTTACACTGAAATTTACACAGAACTTTTGGCCGTGCCTGTCATTCAAGGAATAAAAAGTGAAAATGAAAAATTTGGTGGTGCTAGTTATACAAGAACAATAGAAACTTTTATTTCTGACACAGGTAAAGGTATCCAAGCAGCCACCAGCCATTCATTAGGCACTAATTTTTCAAAAATGTTTGAAATTTCTGTCCAAGCAAACACAGAAGGAAAAATTGAGAGAACATTTGTGTACCAAAATTCATGGGGGATTACTACCAGGTCAATTGGGATCGCATTAATGATTCATTCTGATAACAAAGGATGTGTTTTACCACCCAAAATTTGCAAAGAACAAATTGTCATTGTTCCTTGCGGCATTTCTGATAAAATTGACTTAAATCAAAAAAATGCTTTTGAAATTTACGTAAATGAAATAATAAATGAGTTAAAAAGTGAAGGTTTAAGAGTGCACTACGATAACAGAGAAAATTATTCACCAGGTTATAAATTTAATTACTGGGAAATACAAGGAGTACCAATCAGATTAGAAATAGGTTTAAGAGATTTTAATAAAAATGAAGTTGTATTGGTAAGAAGATTGGATGGTAAAAAAAGACCTGTTAAGAATGAAAATTTAGGAAAACTTTTACAAAGTGAAATTAATTTGATACACCAAGAAATGTACAACAAAGCAAAAGAAAACTTAGAAAATAAATTGGTAGAAGTAAAAAATATAAAAGAATTTAATAAATTTTTGAATAAAAAAATGATACCTAAAGCTTTGTGGTGTGGTTTAATTGAGTGTGAAGAAAATATTAAGAAGTTTTCTACTGAAAGGAATAAGGATGGGAGTGTTTCTATTTCTGGTGCTAAGTCACTTTGCATTATGAATGAGGTTGAGGATGGAAAGTGTTTTTTATGTGAAAATCTTGCAAAATTTTTGGCTATTTTTGGAAGAACTTATTAAAAATTTTATTAAATTATTATTTTAATTTAAAATTAAATTTTATTTAATTAATTTCTTAAAACAAAAAAAAATAAAAAATAAAACATCCATGATAGTTGCACATCACGAAAAACTCTTAACGATTGATTTGTTTGAAAACACTGAAAAAACTGTAGATTGCGACTTGTATGACCTGAAAAATGACACACTTGCTATCCATTTTGGCACTAATTTATCACTTTACAACCAAAAATTACAACTTATCAAATCGTATGAAGTGCCTTTTAGCAAAAAAGTTTTGTTGANCGAGGATGGAAAAATGTGCGGAATTCTTTCTTTTGACAAGGAATTGTACATTTTTACAAAAGACAGTCAAATATTTCACAGAAAGGATGTGTTTAGTTTTTACATCTCTAAAAAGTATTTAGTTTTGAAGGAGAGAGGTTGTATCAAAATTTTGGATGTAAACACTTTCAATGAACTTAAAACCTTTACGGAAATAAGTTTTTGTTCTTTGATGGGAGAAGTTGTTTTGCTTTGGAAAAACAAAGTAAACGAGATTATTATTTTTAAAGATGAAATTATTTTTAAAAAAACGTTTGATGAAATTTCTAAAGTGGAGTGTAAATCTGATGATAAAGGAAATATTTTGGTATTAATCACATCAAAATATGTTAGTAACAATTATTATGGCCATGACACATTGTATTTCTTCGATATTCTTCTNAATAAACTTACAAAATTAAATGTAGAGTACCCTCCTTTGTTTTACGATTTTAAAGACAACAAAATTTTGGTAGTTTCGGGGTATCAGCCAAGCCAAGCTTACATCTTTGATTATAAACTAAAACTAATCAAACAATTTCCTAAAGGAATAAGAAATAGAATGTTTTTTAACAAACAAAACTCTTTGGTTGCTTTCTGTGGTTTTGATAATTTATCTGGGAATATAGAAATTTTGAACATTGATTCTTTAGAGGTTCTTACAAAATTTAAAATTAAAGGAGCATCTCTTTTCGATTGGTCTCCCAACGGTTCTTTTTTTATTGTTTCTACAACGAATTATATGAAAGTAGACAATGGTGTTATTATGTTTGATTATTTTGGCAGACAAATTAAACAAAAAAATTTTGGATCGCTTGTCAAAAGTGAGTGGATTGGCGAAAAAGAAGAGTTTGTTGTTTTGAAAAGACCTGAAAAATTACTAATTGAAAAAGAAAATGTTTATAAGTTACCTACTTTTGATTTGGATGATAAATTTTCACCTAAAAAGATTGATAAAATGAAGAAAGGTAATGCGAAATTAGTTAAAAAAGAGAACAATAATACTTTAACAATAAATAAGCCAAGGGATTATGAGGATGTTAAAAAGGAATTAGAAGAAGTGAAGAGGATAAAAGAAAAAAGAGAAAAAGGAGAAAATTTGTCTGTCAATGAATTAAACGTTTTATTGAAAGAGGCACAGCTTTTAAATGAAATCGAGAAATACGAAAATAAATAAAATGATTTTATTCTGNNNNTTAAATGATATTTTTTGTAAAAGAAAAGGTATTTTTGATTTTAATTATCACATATTTATTATTTTAAACTTAACTTATTATACTCTTTTTTAAAGTTGGAATTAATTTTTTTCTTATTTATGAAATTTATCGGTTTTTTATTATAAAAGTATTTAAGATAGCTTGTTGAAAAAGTGCACGATGATGAATTTTTTCGGTTGAAAAGTTCGTAGTATCTTGAATTATACCTAATTATGTAGAAATATATTTATCGTATGTATCTTACTGAAAGCCATTTTATAAATTATAAATAGAAAGGTATAGTAATAGATCTTCGTATGAATTGATAGTCCATAGGGAAAAAATTCTTGTATTTATTATAAGAAATAAACATTCTTTATTTTTTTAATGATTAAGAATCTTTTTATACCTTTAAAGTGAGAAAAATTTTGCATACATTAATTTATCTTTACCCCCTTTTTGAAAGATACCTAATATTAAAAAATTATTTTAATCTTAAAAATAAAAATCATTTATTTTTAAAAAATAAGTTTGGTTTAGAAACTTCTTCAAAGATGGTAAACCATCAAATTTACTTAAATTCAATTCTTTTAAAAGAATAAAAAAACAATTTTGATCATTTTAATCTTAAAAGTTTTTAGTAATTGCATAGTAAAAATTTACCCCTTAATTTTTAAAAAATGATAATCGCTTCTTTCATTTTTTCAATCGTTGCCTTTTTCATTTCATTTCTATCATCAAAAAAGAATAATATTATCCTAAAAGAGAAATATAGACATTACCTCGTTTCATTCTCTGCTGGGATAATGTTAACCACTTTGTTTAATGATCTTTTTCCTCATGTATTTGAACATAATCACTCTCATTCTGACCATAAATTTGCATTGAGTCCTTTTATTTGTTTGTTAACTTTTACTATTTTATTTGCTTTTAATGGAATTTTTAAATGTCATTCCCACGGCGAAGAAACAGAAAATGAAGTTTTAAATCATGAAAGTGAAAATTCTTTTTTTGGATCAAAATTTGATAATTTAAAGTATAAAAAAATAATCGAAGCTTCTATTTTCACTGCTTTGTTTTCTTTACATTCATTTTTAGAATGTACAGGTACTTTTACCACTACCAGAGCAATAGGATTGTTAGTGCATAAAATTCTTGATTCAATTTTTTTTGGTTCTTTTTTAAATACTTTAGAAACACCTGTGATTTTTAATTTAATTTGTTGTTTTATTAATTCATTTATGACACCATTACCATTTATTTTCTTTAAATCTGAATCATTTAGCAATTATGAACCTCTTTTTAATGGTTTGGGTTGTGGATCATTAGTTTTTATAACTTTCGCGGAAATGTTACCCCATGTATTTGAACATAAAAAGATTAGAAGAAGGCTGGTTTCTTTGTTATTTTTTATTATTGGAATTTCATTAACCTTTGGATTAAATCAGAGTATTGATTTGTTTGAAGAAAAAATAACCAATCATAATTAACCAAAAATAAAAAATTTTTTATTTGTAAATTATTTTTAAATTAAATTTTTTATTTTAAGTAAAATGGAGAATGAAAATATAAGCGAAAAGGAAAAAAATTTAGAAGAAAAATTAAAAGAATCAATGAGCACAAAACCACCTTGTCCACCAAAATTGAAGAAAAAGAAGCCATGTAAAAACTGTAGCTGTGGTAGAAAGGAAGGGACAAGTGAACCTTATAAATCTAAATGTGGTGGATGCTATCTTGGTGATGATTATAGATGTGAATCATGTCCTTATAGAGGGCTTCCAGCTTTTAAGCCTGGAGAAGAAGTTAACTTTAACATGGAAGATGATAAATTATTGTGAACGTGTCAAAAATGAATAAAATTTTAACTGTCATTTTTTTCAAATTTAACTTATTTTAGAAAAAAATTTTTTAATGAAATGTTTTACATTTTTACTGTAAAGAACTACTATTGGTTTAACAAAGTAAATTTTTTACATTGTTTTTGAAAATTAAATATTAATTTAATTAAAAAAAAAGTAAATATATCTTTAAAACATTTGATTAATTTTTGCTAAAAGAGAAAAAGTAAATTTTTTAAGGTGATTTATTTGACACTTAAAAAATTTCATTTTATCTTTAATTTACAATTAAAACTTATTTCTTTTTTAAATAATTTTTGGTTTTATAAAAGTAAAAAATTTCATTTTGGTTTGTAAAAATTCACATTTGATTGGTTAATTATTTTTTATTTATTTTAATTAATTTTTTATCAGTCAAAAAATAATGAATGAAATTAATAATTTTTTAGTGGCTTATTTATAAATAAATAAAAAAAAGAAACACCCCTTTATGAAATACAATACTCCTGGCATGGCATTAACTTTTTTTGTTGTGTCTTTAACACTTTCGATGGTTCCTTTCTTATTTAATAAAGTAAGAAAAGTTAAAAAATTCTTTCCGAATTTGATAATCTTTTCGGCTGGAATGATGCTTTCTGTAGCTTTAAATGATCTAATACCTCATTTAGCAGTTGAACATGACCATTCTGGAAAAAGTGGACATTCTCACAATCATTCCCATGAACACGGTCATAAGTGTAGTGGTGGACATGAACATAAATTTAATAGAGGTCTTTTTTTGGCTGGATTAGTTTTTGTTGTACTTTTAGCCGTTGATACTTTGATGTTAAAGCATAAACATTGTGAAAGTGAAAAATTAGAAGATCATAAAAAAAATACCCATGGTGACCATAAAGACCATAAACACGACGAAACTGATTGTTGCACAGATGCTATAAAATACTCTACTTCTAAAATTCAAGCTTTCATTTTTGTTTTGATGATTTCTATTCACTCTTTTCTTGAAGGATTAGGAATCCAATCAATGAAAACAATTATTGCTCTTTTAGTTCATAAAGTCATTGAATCTATTTCCATTGGTATTACAATCTTTACTGCCAATTTTGATTTTACTTTTGCTTTACTTTTAAATACAACTTATTCACTTTTGACTCCTTTAGGATTACTTTTTAAAAATCTGCCTATTCTCAACAAAGCTGAGTGGTTTTTGAATGGATGTGCTTTAGGATCAATGTTTTTTATTGTGTTTGTAGAAATGATACCACCACATTTTCATGGGAAAGGATCACCTATTCGTAAGATTGTTTTTTTAGGCACTGGGTACACAATTTCTTCTCTTTTTATGCCTGCATACGAGATTATTGTTGGAAGCAGGAAATAAAATTTTTTAAATAAATAGCGTTTTTTATTAANAAAAATATACAAAATTTTATAAATTAATTAAAAAATAACCCTGAATGAAAAGCAAGCAAGTATCCGAAATTATGTTTAGTTTGCAAAAGTCACATGACAATGTTAGTTGGGAACAGGTACAAAAAAAGTTTACAGAACTTACAGATAAGTTTTCTGAACACTTTCCTCATCTCAATCCACCAAAAATCATATTTGAACAAACTGGGATATCTTTTCACGTTAAGCTTCATATTTTTGACACTTTGATAGAGTCAGCAAAGTCGCGAAGAAGCAAATGTGTTGCTTTGTTAACAATGATAGATTTTGGTTTACAGATTATCGAAGCGAATATAGAAGAATTAAGCAAAGAACCAGACATGCCAATTGTACAAGAATCTGTTATCACCACTATTAAGAAAAAAAAGAAAAAAAGAACCAGAAGATCAGGCGATGTACTTGATAACGACGAACTAGCTGAACTGGGAATAGGGACACATTTACATAAAAGTACTAATTATGATAATAATATGATTTCGGATGCACAAGAAACCAGTGTACCTGGTTTAAAGTATACTAACGAAAACTATAATAACGAAGAGAAGAAAATAGATTATGCGACAGAAGTGAAGAATTTTTGTAAAGAGAACAAATATTGCTACCCCGAATACATGTTCGAAAAGACAAACGGGCTGTTTATTTGCAGTGCTGAGTTTGAAAACGAAGTTTTTACATCCAAATATGCTTATAGCAAAGAAGATTCCAAAGACGAAGTTTGTAAAATGATATTAGAGTACATTAATGAACATTGTAAAAAGAAAGATCAAGAATCAGTTAAAGAAAACAATAAAGTAAATATCGAATCTAAAAAAATTTATGAAGAAAGCTCTGAAGAGGGAATTGCAATAGTCCCTAATCTTAAAGAGGATGTAGAGCTTAAAAACAAATTGCAATTACAGAAAATCAAGAACATGTTTTTTAATAAAACTACTGAATCTAATAACAGCAACCAATAATTTTGCATATATCAATAAAATAACTGTCTAACTATTTTTATAAATCGCATAGATTTATTTTCTTCGTCATTACTTTGCTAATTTTTTTTTCTTTTTTTAATAAGTTTGTAGATTTATAATCGTGTGTTTACTAATACTCGTGAGTTATTTTTACTTGCTTTAATAAATTTTGTTAGATAAGTTTTATATTTTTTATTTTAATTTAATGTTAAAATCATTAAAACAAAAATTTAACTTTTGATAAATCTCATTACTTGTCTGTTTATTAGTACAATTTTATAATTATTAATTTACAATATCTAATTACTAAGAATAATATAAGAAATTTTTAATTTATGAAATATGTGTACAAAATTAACATTTAATTATCTTATTTTTCAGTATAAATTACTCAAAACAAAATATAATTTTTTTTACATATGATACTTGGAGAAAAAATTTTATTAGATATAAGAAATATTCAAAAGTATATCAGACACCAGTTATTCAGATGTTTGTAGGGAAAAAATTGATAATTTAATTTATTTCAAAGTAACTTTTTTAAAAATAAATTTTAGATTTTCTTGTTTTAGAGATTAGATATCTCATGCACGCTATGTGACTTATGAATAATGACTTTTAATAATCTAAGTCCAAAAAAACAAAGGTTCTTTTTATTTGATTTTTCTTTTCAGGTGCTTTGTTAAAAATTATTTAATTTTAATAGTATAAAAATTTATAACACAGGGTATTCTTAAATTACAAAATCATAAAAAGATAATATTTATTTAAAAGTTAGAATTTTTTTCATTGACATTTAAAGTAATTTTTAAATTTATTTTTTATTAAATTTATTTTTTATTAAATTTATTTTTTATAAAATTAATTTTTAAAGAAAACGAATGAATGAGACTGTTGAATAAAATAAATATCTTTTAATATACTTTTTCTTTGTTCAGTTTTTAAAGTGGATACCAAATTTTTGATATTTTTAAAAATATATGACCAACAATAAATTCCTTTTTTCATTGTTGTATGTTTATGAGCAAAAAGCGACAATTATGAAGCACCGTCCGCAATCAATATCTTAAAATAACAAAAACCCTTTTTAAAATCCTCACAAAGTGCTCTATCATACAAAAAATATGTTCATATGATTCTTCTGGCATGATTCTTATGCCTAAGTGATAAATTACCCGCACATCCAGTAAACCCGAAAACTTATACGGTAGCCCGTTATTAATTAGTATATATGTACCATCCGTGTGAAAATTCTTTATGTTAATGGCATTTTTTATAAGACTGTCTTTAAATATATATTTGAGGATAATATTTTTTTCATTTTAAATTTTAATTGTAATGTTTAATCTTTTCCTTGCAAATTATTAAAGTGCAATAATAAATCTAATGAATTGATGTTTTTTTTTGTGTATTTTAAAACTTACTTAAGTGTTTGCCTGGAGGCTTTCCTGTTCTTAGGTAATATTCTAAGAAGGGAGTGCTTTTTTAGAGGTCAGATAAAGAATTTGGCTTTTCTGTCTGTCTTCTAGGCAGGTTTGATATTGTATGTATATTAAAAAAAATCTTTTTTAATGTTTTTATTTATTCTTGGTTCTTCTGGCATAGTGGGCTGAGGATTTATTTATTTTTCTTTTATAAATAAATTTTTAAAATTTATTATTATCACTACATTACTTTTTTGTATTATCTGCGATATATGTCTTTCTGTAATTTTTCTTTAACTTCTTTTAATTTTCTTTTATTAAAAAGGCTTTTCTTTCGAGTATTGAATAAAGAAAGTATTTTTGTTGTCTTTTTCGTTCAATTTTAAAATTTATCTAAAGTAAGCAATCATCATTATGGCTGCCTTTCACA
>RCSS01000033.1:0-11499 GCA_004000155.1 Tubulinosema ratisbonensis | reverse complement strand
CTATTAATAATATATAAAATTTTTTATTAATTATACAAAGAAGTGGCTAATTTTCACAGAAACATTTAACTTTTCTATCAGAGAAAATTTTATTTATATGTTTTTTTAGAAATGTAATATAAACATATTAATGTCAGTATTTCTATTATGGGTTGTAAAAGAATACTTACCCTTCATCTTACAGCATTTAAATTTATGAGGATTTCAATGTTTCAAAAACAGTCCATTAAAATAGTAAACTTAAAAAAAAATCGTACCTCACTACATAATACTGATTGGTTGTTGCAAAGATAAATTTATAAGTATCTATTTTTTTATTTCGGTCGAGTTTAATAAACATTTGTGCCGTTTTTATGAAGTCTTAATATAATTAAGAAGTATATCTTTATTTATATTAAGCTAAACGACAATTTTTTTAAATAAGTTCTAGTGTTACAAAATGGTCGGATTTTAATTTTTTAAAGTTTAATTATACTTTTGTTTATTCAGTTTAGGGGCATGATATTTTTATGGTAAAAGAAAAACATTTTTCTTAATTATTTTGAATAAAACATTAAATGTATTTTATATCGCATGGCCGTTAATTTCATAATACTATAAACTTTGGATAGGCTCAAATAATGATAAAAAAATTTCTCTTGTATTATTTTTAATCAATTACAAATATATACTTTTATTTGATATGTTATACAACTCAACTAAAATAATAAAAATTATACAGTTTTATGGATAAAAAGTGCGCTATCTGGAAGTTTTTAATTTATAACTAAAAATTTCTATAAAAATTGAATTCTCAATAGAGATTTTACGGATCAGATTAAAAAAAATTTAGATTTGTAATATCATCTATATTCATTTTTAGTTTTTTTAAAATATTGTCATAAAAATAGAATAAAAATTAATTTTAATATTTGATTAAGTTTCTCTCAAACTTTAGAATTGCGAGTATTTATTTTCAGAAAATAAAGCTAATTTTAAACTATTTCCATATTTATATAGACGATTCCTTTAATACACAGGTTGGATATAGTCGCACCAAGACTTTTATTTTTATTAAATAAAGTTTTATTTGGAAAAGGCATATTTTATTTAATTTTTGATTTATATATTTTTTTCTCCTTTAAATAAAGCCAACCAATATATATCTCCCCTTTTAGATGATATGTATTTCCCAAACTGGGAATAATCATTTATTTAAAGGGGATACTGTTTGTATCCAACTACACATATAATTTTAGGCCTCTATTTAGAAATTTTATGTTTTCGATAGGCTTGAAATTCTCTATTGTGTTCACATTGGGCGACTATCGAGACTATTTCAATACTTGTATGCCCTTTCCTCTAAAAACTTTTTGCTTATTTGGAAGTAGCTTTAGGTCATTGTTTTGTTGATAGATATATGGGAAATACGCATAGAATAGCAAACTGCTCCAGATTATTCGTTCAGGTAGTTACATAACAAGACCATTCATAATTCCCTTCACAAAATCAATTTTTAGGTCTTATAACATGAAAAACAAGGCCAAGCCATTACACACTCTCTTCTATTTTTAAAGTTTTTAATGTAGTATCTAAAATTTTCACTACTTTCAGGTTCTCTCCATATTTTAATTTTTCTCTTTGACTATTCAGAAAAAACTTAAATTTGTCGCTCTAATTGATATTCTTAATCTATTCTGACTCGTAAATTTCCGCTTCTTTACTGTCTTATATCTTGGTCCATATGTTTTTTCACCAAAATAAGGTTTTAAATCTGTAATTAAGCCTTTGCTTTAGTTCGTGATATTTTTTGCAGAAGGTTTTATAGAATCGTCTTATTTATAATTTACTTAACAATCGTTTTTATGTTCTTAAAAAGATCTGTCCATTTTTAATTGCTGCTTCAATTAAGCTTAGAATTGATATATTTAATTTTTCAAGTCCTACTTCCGCCAATATGTTTTAGGTTGCCGGTACTTTTAAACCTTTTTGTGTTCAAAATATTGTTAATGGGTCTACAAAAATATTCTTCTTACCTTTTCTTTCAAGTAACGAATGATATCATTGCCAATGTTTTGCTCTCTCTGTTTAAAAAAAGGGGTTTTATGTTAAAATGAGTTATTCGCTTTTTATCTGATGAAACTTATTTCCTCANAAAATTTAATTTGAATTTATCTAGAAAATTTTATAAAAAAATCCTTTAACCCTAAGTTTTATTAAAAATAAAATTATTTTTTTAATTATTTTATTTTTTAAAAATATTAAGTTAAATATTTTTTTTATAAAATTTTTTAACCCTTAAAATGACAAGAGGCACAAGAAAACATTTAAAAAGACTTAACGCACCAAAGTCATGGAGATTAGACAAATCAAGTGGTAAATACGCACCAGCACCATCAAGTGGTCCACACTCTAAAAGAGAATGTATTCCTCTTACTATTTTGTTAAGAAGAAAATTGAAAGTGTCTAACTCAGAGAAAGAATTGGCTTACATCCTTGGAAAAGGGGTTGTTTTAGTGAATGGAGTGGTAAGAAAAGACAAAACCTTTCCTTTAGGATTAATGGATGTTCTTACAATCAAAAGCACAAATGAACATTACAGAGTTTTATATGACGTGTTTAGAAAATTTGTTTTGGAAAGAATCAGTGACGAAGAAGCAAAAATAAGGCTTTGCAAGGTTATTATTAAGAAGGTGGCTGCTAAAAATGTACCTTATATTTACACCAAAGATGGTTCTTCTTTTAGGTACTGTGATCCTCAGATTACCAAGGGAGACACAGTGGTAGTAGATTTAGTTGAAAGAAAAGTGGTTGATTTCTTACCACTTGCCAATGACATGAAAGTATTTGTCACTGAAGGAAAGAATACTGGTTGTGTAGGAATTATTTCATGCATTGAGAAACATGATGGTAGAGATGACGTGGTAAATGTAGTTGATGCTAAAGGAAGATCTTTTACTACTAAAAGTAAAAATGTGATTGTTATTGGAGATTCAGAAAGGACTCTTATCACTTTACCAAAGGGAGATGGTATTAAGTTATCAGAAGTAGAAAAGAGTAATGAAAGATTTGGAGGACCAGTCATGGAAGAAACAAAAGTGTCAGTTGACGAAGAATAAAATAATTAAAAAATAATATTTTTATTCTTTTTTTTTAAAATAAATTTGTTTATGCATTAAATCAAATTTTTATAACCCTTTGGCATAAATTATCAAACCAACCAATCATTTAAATGTTTAATTTTTTTCACGTCATACAAAAATTAGCATTTAACACTTAAAAAAAAACATTCTAATTTATATTCAATAAAAATTATCAAAGTAAATAAACAAACATGCCTTCAATGCACTCAAGATTAAAATCAGAATACCTAAAATTATTTAATGCTAAATTCCAAGTAAAAATAAAAAGTGAGTCAGAAAATGAGTTAGAAGTTCTGATTGATGGTCCGAGTGACACACCATACAAAGATGGTAAATTTACTATAAACATCAAATTAACACAAGAGTATCCTTATAAAAGCCCTTCGGTAGGATTTGTAACCAGGATATTTCATCCTAACATTGATGAGAAGAGTGGTTCTGTGTGCTTGGATGTGTTAAATCAGTATTGGTCACCGCTTTATGATTGTAAAATCATATGTGAATCATTTATACCATTGCTTCTTAGATATCCTAACCCTTCTGATCCATTGAATCCTGAAGCAGCGAGTGTGCTTATGAAAAGCCCAGAGGCTTTTAGTGAAGCTGTGGTTAAGCATGTAAGGGAGTATTCATTAGGGGCAGATCAGTTAGGATTGTTGAAAAATTTATCAGACGTAGATTCTGACAGCTTAGAGATTTAAGTAAACTTCAAATCAAACTTACAAATAAAAAAATAAAATTTATTTGAAAATATTTTTAAAAAATAAAATAAAAATTGTGAAATATAAAATAAAAAATAAAAAATAAAATAAAATAAAAAATATAAAATATAAAATATATTTTATTTTATAATTTATGTGCAGAAAATGGACAACCAGGATTCGATAATAAACTTAAAAAGACTAAAAACAGAGACTGAAATGCTTTTAGAAGAATTAAAAACATTAAATGATGAATTGGACAGATGCACAAACATAACAGATAGTTTTTGCTCAGTCTCTGATAGAATTAGTGATGCATTTAAGCTGTACAATGATATTTTAAAAGAGGTGGCAAATATGAGAAATAAAAATGAATAAATTTAAAATACTTTATTTATTTCATAAATAATCCTGGTAACTTTCTATTGATTCTTTAAATTCAATTTTGTTCAACTGAGGGTTATTTTTTATCATTTTTAAAGAATATTTTATTAATTCTTTTATCCAATCAGGTTCACTCAAAATAATATTTAAAAAAGCACTTGTTTCTTCTAACAAATATAAATTAAGAATATCACTTTGTTCCACAAAAAACAAATATAAATATTTAAGAAAAAGATTGTGTGTTAATCTATCTTTAATATTAAGAAATCTTATTTTGATGATCTCTATTAATATTAATATTTTGTTTACTAAATCATTAAAGAAATCTTTTTTTAAAAAAAAGATTTGATTTGGTATTTGATAAATGATCTTTTTTAGAGATTTTATTTTGTAAACACTGTTTAGCAATGTGTATTTTAAAATAATAAATATATTTTTGGTTGGGTCAGTGTTTATTTTTTTATTTTCTAGTTCTTCTGATGATATTAGTAAAAATTTAAATAATGAATT
This sequence comes from Tubulinosema ratisbonensis, assembly GCA_004000155.1. Lineage (NCBI taxonomy): Eukaryota > Fungi > Microsporidia > Tubulinosematidae > Tubulinosema > Tubulinosema ratisbonensis. The sequence continues at coordinate 6,782 of RCSS01000033.1, read as the reverse complement.
TGTCAATATTTCTTTTGAAATTAATGATGCGAAATATATGAATAACATTATGGTTGTGGTTTTAGTCTTTTTTTAATTAAAAAAGGAGTAATTTACTGAAGCAAAAAGTGATCAAATGTCAAAATTTATATTCCTTTTAAGGAAATTTCCCTTTTTTTTAAAATTTTAAAAAATATGAACCAATCAACATTTAAATTTCTATAATTTTTTAAAAATAAAATTATGTTTTAAGGAAAAAGGGCTCTATTTTCTTATGAATACTTTAAAAATTTATAAAAAAACTTTTGATTCGGGGAAGAAATTATATTTATTGTTTAAAAAAATATTCAATCAATCGTGAAACATAATCCATCAAATAAATAACCTTAAAAAGATTTTTATAATTAAATAGATTGTATTAATTATAATGAGTTTATAGTCAAAGTTCTCTTAAAAAGTTTTATGTTCTACTTTTAACAAAAAAATAAACTGAAAATTTTATACAACCATTACAAATACAAAATATTCTACAAAGTGCAAATAAAATTTAAGAAAAAAATGCCTATTTATATCTCCATATTAATAAAAATGTGTTATAACAAAAAAATATAACTGTGGAATATTTCTTAGTTTAGAAAATAATTTAATACAAAAATTAAGGTTAATGAGAATTATTGATGCTTTACTCTTTTTTTTATTTCTATAAATTTAAAAAATCTTTTTTAATGAAATATTTAATGATATTTTTAAAGTTTACTATATCCAAAGATTTAGGCATATGTTTTACAGCTCTTGAAAATATTTAGCACATATTTTAAAATTTAAGTAGATTAAAAAAATAAAATAAAATTTAGTTTAAATCAACATTGATTTTAGTTGATATTTTATTTTTTTGTAGCCTAGGTATAATAATTATATATGAAAATTTTTTTTGCTATATCTTCTATATAATATATTAATACCTAATTATAAAAACTATATGATAAAATATGTATATATTTAATCAAGTATAGCTCATGATACTCCGTGTCTTTCGCCAGTTTAAAGCAACCCCATGCATTTTATTGACAGCATAAGTCTAGCTTACCTTGCTGACTTTTATTACAAGAATAAATTATGAGTCAAGCAAATAAAAATTTGTATTTAAATAATGTGCACTTTTGGATTTAGTTTTTTATCTCCAAAAATAAAACAAAATTTAACTGTTAAAAACTAAACGAAATAACAATCCAATATTTTTCAATCACTGAATTCAATGCACTAAGATATATTGTTTTTGCTATCTTTAATTGCGCTGCAATAATAAATATTCCTTTAGCATAACATAAAATGAAAATTTAATATTGAATCTAACAAGTTGTTTAGTACGACTGTTTCAGATGACATAGTAATTATATGATGTAATATTTTTAAATCAAGTCGAATTAATTTTAATATTATATTTGAGAAATATGTAAGAGAATTAAATATTATGATAGTTGGTAGTATTATTCTCATTGAGTAATATGATAAACTTTATGAATTTTGAATATAAGCACCTTTTATCAAATCTCTAGAAAATAAAATAGAGAAGGTTAAGAATTGAAAAACAATGCTCCTAAAACTAATGTTTTTCAATAATATCTTTTTAATTTAAGTATCTAAAGAAACGTGCGATGGAGAACTACTACAAAGATAAATTTTATTCCTTTTAAAGTAAAAGGGTTTTATAAAAAAATTATTTTAGCTAAAAATAATATTTTTATAGTTTAAAATATAATAATACCAGGTTATTAAATATATTTTGGCAAAAATATTAAAAAATTTTACCTTTAAGATGTTAAAAATAACAAAATTCAATGAAAACACTTAACAAAAATAGTTGTTAATGTCGTTAAAAACTAGCTTAATACCATAATTGTTTATTCTTGCTTGTCATACCCTACCGCTAATATCCCACGCCCATGGTTTTTTCTGAAGAATAAAGACAGTGACTTATAAGTTTACGCGCTATGTTTAAGTAAATTTTTCTTTGATTTTGCTTAAGCAGTTTTTACTGATTTTAAATCTTATTGGTTCTTAACACATATTATTCTTGACCTTCTTCCTTTTTTTAACTCTATCTCTAATACACTTTTTTTAAAATCTCTTATTTCAGAAATAAAAAAACATAATCTCGTAAACAGATGTCCAAGTTTTTTGCAATGATAATTAAAAACTTTAATAAAAAATAATTATATTTTTTTTATTTATTAGGTATTTAATTAAATAAAAATTAATAAAAAAATAATGAAAAGTAACTTAGAAGAATTAATAAACTCATCAAAACAAAGAATGGACAAAGAAATCATCAAAACAAAACTTATGGAGCTAAAAAATGAAATTAATCAACTCAAATCTACTTACGACTCACTAGAATCACAGTTAAAATCAAAAAAAAAGATAAAACTTGGAGAAAGAAGCAAAGTTAAAAGACTATTACTCGAATCAAAGAAAATAGAACAAGACTTTGCAAGGGTATCAGAAAACAGATTAGCCCAAACTATGAATTTGATAAAACACGACGAAGAAATCTTTTTGATCCAAGAAGAAATAAAAAAAATGTCTGAGATGATCGAACAAAAGTCAAAAATACTTAACCAAGGATTTTTACCTAACAAAGATTCTTTATTTTTAGAGGTTGTTAAAGGATTTGGGGTTGAGTTTGTAGAAAAGGATGAGAAAAAAATTTTGATTAAAAATAGAACCAAAAAAAATATTGAAAGCCTTTTTTTAGAAGAAAATGATGTTGAAAAAACAAAAGAAAAAATTTGGGAATTANTTTGATTAAATATTAAAAAAACACATTAATTTTCTTTTATTTTTTTAAACTAAAAGATGAAGAAAACTTAGAAAGTAACCCAGAAATACCTTTCTTAGAGGATGTTTCTAATTCATAATCAATAAACTCNTATGCTAAATCATANAAGACTGGTAAAAATGGAAGATNAATTTTGGATTCTTCTACTTGAATATTTCTTTCTAATTGTTGCATTAATTTACTTTTTACTTTTTTAACATCAAATTGAATTTCTTTCTTTGATTGTTCAATAAACTCAGAAATCTCTTCAAAATTTGTTGGTGTTTTGAATTCAAAAATTTCTTTTTCATTTTCAAAATTTCCTTCATTTCTTTCTTCTAAATTTTTAAAAAAATAAAATAAATTTTGGGTGTCTTTGTAAAATAAATCAATAAATTCTGAAGAAATGTAATTTTTTTGAGAAAATAAAAGAAATTCTTTTAAAATTAAAAATAATTGTTTTGATTTTTCTTTTATATTTTTTAGTTTGGCAGTGTTTGATTTTTTTATTAATTTTATCAAATTTTCTTTTCTAAAATGTATTTTTAATATAAAATTTTTTAAAAGAGAATCAAAGTCATTTCCTTTTACCTCTTTAATTTTGTAAGAAAAGAAATCTTCTTTTTCTTTTAAGGTGTTAAATTGTAATTCAATATCATTCCACATTCCTTTTTCTTTGCTTGGCTTTAAAGATGGTTCATTCAATTTATTAGCATTTAAATCTAAAAAATAATCAATTTCTTGTAAAAAAATAGGATTTTCCTCAAAAAAATTTCTACTTTTTATTAATTCTTCTTTTGATTCTTTAAAATTTTTACTTAAAAAATAAGCCATTCCTTTGTAATAAAAATTTAACCCATTTTCAAANTTTTCAGCAAATTTTATTATTTTTTCAATTAATTTTCTTTTTAATTTCTTATTTTTTTCTAAATAGCACCTGGAAAGAAAATTTTCACATTTCAATATTTTGGTAAAACTTTCGTTATTTGTTTTGTTAAAGTATTTTATTTGATTTTTTGTGTGTTTAGAATATTTTTTAAAATCTTTTGTGTTGTAACCAAACAGTTCTCTTGAGTGTTCTAATTTATGCAATTGGTCCATTGAGGATAAAAAATATATTTTTATTTAAAAAATAAAAAATAAAAAATAAAAAATAAAAAATAAAAATAAAAATAAAAAATAAAAAATAATATTTTTTTAATTAGTCATTTTTAAAAATGTTTTAAAATAAAAAATAAACCTTCCCTTATGAACAAAAACAATTGTATTTTACTTTACGACTTAACAGAACCACTAGATTCAATTTTATTATCACTTAACACTCTTTACAATTTATCATTGACTGAAGAAAACATATCCTACGAAAATAATGTCTTATTGGCTCAATTACCTTCCTCTGCACACATAGAAAAGATAGTTACCGAAATTAATGAATCATTTTCAGATTACAGAGCCATTTCCCTAAAAGAGTTTGAATCTCTTAACAAAACTGATATACCATACCATTCCCTTAAAAAGATTGAACCTACAAATAAAACAAGCAAATTAATCACAGATTTTGATTTCTTTTTTACAAAAATAGGAGGTAATTTAATTTTATATGAAAATGAAATGACTGGCAAAATAAAAAAANTAAAAGAATTTACATGTAAAAAATATTCAGTGTCCCCTTTTTCTAATTTTTTAGCACTTTTGACTGACAAATTAACAATTTTATGTGGCAAAGAATTTGAATTATATTTTGAAATTTACGATGAAAAAATTACAGAAATAGAATTCACAGAGGATGAAAAATTCATTATAGTTTACAGAAAAGATTTCTGTACAATTTACAATCTTAAAAATATGAACTGTGTCTTGGAAAGTGAATCTACCAGTGTTATTTATAACAAATCAGAAAAATATTTTTATATTCCATTTTTATCCCAGAAAATAGATTTGGAAGGAAGATTTTGTGTTGAGAAAAACAGAATAGCAAAATTAGGTACAAAAAATGGAATGAGTGCCATTTTAACCAATGATAAAATACCAAAAATAATATTTAAAAAAACAAAAATGTTAGAAAAAACTTATCCTAAAATTTTAGATGTAGAATTTAAGTTTAGTAAAAATTATTTGTACATTTATTACTCTAAAGAATCTAAAGATAGAATGCTTTATTTTTTAGAAAGTTATAATGAAAGCATTTTTTTATTCTCACTTTCTTCTAAAATAACCAATTACGTGGTTTGTGATGATTTTTGTGTTTTGTTTGATGAAAATTTTCAATTGATTTTTCTGGAGAGAAAAAACAATTTAATCAAAGAAATANGCAGAATTAAAAAGAAAAACAAGGTTTACATGGATTTGAATGATAATGGAGTGTTAGGATTGTATGATTATGAAAATGATATGATTGAATTTTACTATAAAGGTAAGTTAATAAGTAGTACTAGTCATAATGATTGTAATACTCTAAAATGGTCTCAGAATGGGTGTTTCTTAGCCTCACTTTCTATTAATTCTACTTTAAATAATTTGATACAAGTGTTTTCAGCCAATGGAAATTTACTGTGGAAGCAAAATTTTTATAAATTAGAAGATTTTCAGTGGATGAAATATGAAGAACCTTCTTTAGAAATACAAAAAAGAATTTTAAATGAGTATGAAGAGAGGATTAAAGGATTGAATATGGAGATATTAGAAAATACCATTGATAAGAATGATTTAGGGGTTAAAAAGAAACTTTGGATTTCTTTCTTAAAAGAGAAGAAAGCATTGGTGGAAAGTATTTTTAATAAATAATACTTAAAAATTTTTTTATAAGAAATTTACATTAAAATTTATGATTTTTTTAATTATTTTATAATTTAAATAAATAAAATATTTAATAATAAACTTATTTATTTTAATAAGTGAATTTATAAAATAATTTATTCTTACTTAAATTAATAAACTCATTTATTAAATTATTTATCAAAAAATTAATTTATTTTTACTTAAATAATTTTTTAATCGAAAAAAAAATTACTTTTAATTTAAATATTAATTTTTAATAAAATAATAAAGTAATTAATAAATTATTCAATATTTAAATTAAAATTAAATATTTTCATGTCTTTCTTTTCAAAAATAAAATCATTTTTATTCACAGACAAAACACAACAAACCTACGAATCATTCATAGAGCTAAAATCATTGTCACCAAACACATTCACCGGTTTAAGATCAGACTTAACTAAACAAATTAGCTCTACTTTTGGATTGACCACTTCATTCTTACAATCTGACAAGTGTCAAAACTTTTTTTCGGTGACTGGTACTTTTTTCAAACCAAATTTCTTCTTACAAACCACTATAGACCAAGAAAAAAATTTACAAAACAGGGTTAATTTAAGAGTTAATCAAATTTTGTTAAAGATTCATTCTATTTACTCAAAAACTAATGGTAGTTTTTCGCAATTAGAGTTAAATTTTCCTTTTCTGAACGGTAACTTAGGAACTAAAATTATTTGTCCTGCGATCAAAGGTATTCAGCCAATTTATGTTGTAAATTACTTAAACAAAGTTAAAAATACTTACTTTGGCATTGAAAGTGTTATTACCTCAGAAAAAAATAAAGGATGTGAATTNGGGTTAGGATTTTCAATGAAAACTTTGATAAAAAATTCTGAGTTTGCNCTGACACTTCAGCAATTAACTGCTCTTAACGTNTCATTTTTAAAGAAATTTNGNAATAAATTTCAATCCGGGATTGATTTTAATTATTCTTTACTTTCCAAAGAATATTTTAGCACAGCTTTTTTTAATTTAAACACCAAAAAATCTGTTATTAAAAGTCAGTTGGACTCTAATCTAAGGCTTTACACCACTTTAGAAGAAAGGCTTGCTGATAATCTTATGATGTATTTGAGTGTGGAAAGTGATTTAAGAAAGAAAGATACTTGTATTGGGATGGGATTTAATTTGGTAGGTTAATAAATTTATTTATGGAATTTTCTTTTTT
>RCSS01000020.1:1882-12989 GCA_004000155.1 Tubulinosema ratisbonensis | reverse complement strand
AAATTTAATAAAACACCTAGTATTTATAATATGAAAGAAAAAAAAATTAAGCAAGCCAGAGCTTTACTTTGTGTTTTTAACTGTTTAAATTCAAATGCAAATAACTTTATCATTTAGGTTTTTATATTTTACAACTTTTCATATGTAATTTTTTTATAAATTTTTAATATCACAACAAATAAATGTTATTTTTATATTTTTACTGTGAATATAATTATTTAATTTATTAATAAAATTTTGTAAAATATTTGATTAGAAAAATTTTAAAATCTTAAAAAAGAAAATAAATTATTTAATCAAATTCTTATTTTTCCAGAGATATAATTTAATTGATAATTCATATAAAAAAAATAAGTAATCATATTGAAGAAAAAAAATTTCAGAATAAAAGAGTGTACGAACAAAAAAAATTTTGAATAAAATATTCAAGAAACAATAAAAAAGTATGCAACCAAAGTACATAAAAATCCAAAAACTAAACTTAAAAAATACGCTAAGAATAATTGAAGAAAGAACAAATAAAATCGGAATAGAATATTTGACATAAACAAATTGTTTTTTAAATGTTAAAAACATATATAAATTAATTAGAATTGTCAACCACAAAAAGAACCCGAAAAGACTTGATATAGCGAATACACTGTCAGGTAAAATATTTTTTATAATTAAAAAAAATGTATAACCCAAATAAATTATAAAAAAAATAAATTCTAATATTCTTTTAGCGTTCTCTCTTTTTGAATAGACAGTAAAAATCCTAATAATAATAAATATAGCACTTATTACAAAAAAAATTACTAAAAATGTAGCATACTGTAAATTCATATTTTCGTCCAGAATCTGAAAAGTATTAGCACATGCAGGAAAAATAAGAAAACTGGGGAATAATACCTTCGTAGACTTGCATTTTTCTTCCTTCTTAAATATTGCAAGTATAAATCTTTTAAAAAATTCAATCTTAAATAAATTAATCATTATCCAAAGAGTTATTCCATTTTCATCTGCATCGGAATAAGCAATTCTTAATCTTGCTTCGTATTTAAGCCGTTCTCTTGTTTTATGAAATGATTCAGGATCATCGATAGTCACTGATTCTGGATTAGAATCTTCGCTTGTTGTACTTAAATCTTCTACTTGAATATTTCTTTCTTTTTCTGTTTGCTCTTCTTGTCGATCTGTTGGTGTTTCTATTCTTTTTGAATCAATATTATCCGCCATGAAAAATATAATTATTTTTTTTAATGTTATTTTAGTTCTTAGAACTTACGTCTTTATAAAAAAGTTTGAATATCAAGAGTAAGTATAAATATTTTAATGGTTTTATACATATTTAAAGATTATATATAATTTTTATATCATGATAACATTAAAAGAACTTTTTATATGCAATAAATTATTAAGAAAGTTTACCAGTATAAAGATTATCAATTTTTATCAAAAACATTTTTGTATGCTTAATTAACTTAAATTTATATGTAATTTGCCCACACAGTGCCAATAGGAGCCCACGATAAACTTTTTATGTCCTATTAAATAAATAAATATTTGTAGACTATCTCTTATCACACTGACTTTAAACATAATTTCAATATGCAGACCAAATAATATAGCTTAAGATTAAGTTTTTGGTTTGTTTAAATAGAGGTTTTGAAAATACCCATATATTTTTAAAATAAAAAGTGATAATCATTTTTCTCTTGAATATACAAGATCAGCACGAAAGTAAATCTTTTTACCGTATATAAATATTATAAAAATACTTATTTAATAAGGTATATATGGTATTATTGTGTATGATGATGACACATGCATTTAAGTTGTATTGTTTTAATTTGTAACTAATACCAGAAAGTGAGATCAATGGTTGATACTTAAGATGTCCTCACAGCTGTTTAAAGATTAACATTTCAAATAAGTGTTTATATTTAAAGGAGATTTTTACGATATATTAAAAATACCGAACACTGCTCACCTAAGATCGTATAGTATATTTTTTATTAAATAGATACAATTCAATATAATTCAAGCCTTTCACTTACTAAGACCCATATCCTTTCTTTTTTTGACTGTCTTAATCTGTCTTACCTTACAAGCTTTAGTTACAGAATATATTAGTATGACACTTAATATTAAAAAACTAAATTAAAATCTTTTATAATTTAATATAAAAGGTTCTTTATAAATAATGCTCTCTCTAATATTTGTGGATTTTTTGCGCTCTTTATTACGAACAAGTTGCCGATCCCTGGTATATTTTATAAATAAAACTATAAAAATAACAATTAAATTAATGATAAATGATGTTTAAAAAGCGATTTTTCTGTAGCTTTATATTTTTTTTCAAATAAAATACCTAAAATTTTCTTTAAAATTTAAAAATTTAACCAAAGAAACAAATAATCAATTAAAGTTAAATTTTAACTCAATTATTTGTTATTTTCAAAAAAATTTTTAACCATATTTTATATTAAGACAAATAAAAAAATATTAAATAAATATTTTACTCATAAAATAAAGAATAAATAAATTTTAATTATTAAAATAAATTTTTAACATTAAAAAAAATAAAATTAATTCAACTAAAAATACAACTTTTTTTAGCATNNTTCTTAATAAATTATTTATTTCAATTAATAGTAAAAGGTTTATCTCTTGGCACATACTCTCTTCCTTCATCTTCCATCTTTTCAATAGCACCAGCTGGCAAAACACCATACACAATAATAGCATACTTTCCATTAACACACCCTTTGATTCGCTGCCATTTAGCAACCCAACTTTTATTTGAATCATTTATGGTTATGAGTCCTTTATAATTATCTGAAGTGTAATCTGACACATTTCTTTTCATGTTCAAAAAAGGACAATTGTCACAACCTGTGTTTCTAAATGCTGAGGCTGATTTTAGTAATGAACAGCTAAGACATGCTCTTAATCTTCTTGATCTGATTGGTTTTCTTTTTTCTTCTGTTTGCATAAAATAAATTATTTAAATTANTTATTAATTAAATATATTATAAATAATATTTATTAAAAAAATGTTAATCAATAAAAAAAAATTTTTTAAATAAACTTATTTAAAAAAAGAGCTTTTTTTTGGCAAATCTAAATTTAATGTTTAAAATTTTGATTTGTTGTCGTATTTCAGGTTATAAGAAATAATAATAAAAAATTATAATAACTAAGCCATTTATTAAAAACCTATAAAGACTAAATAGTGCAATTTTTTTCTGATGTTTCTTTTAATGCTTTATAAAATACTAGCTGAGAATTTAAAGTTCATAATTGTAAAAATTGATGCAATCATCATTTCCAAGAAAAAATTTCATAATTAAAAATGTTTTAGATACAAAAAAATTGCTTTGGAGGATTTATAAAGAATTAAGTTTAAGCATGTATTGAAAAATGAATAAACAGAATACTAATATTTATAGTAACTGATTGACATCATATCCCACTCTATTTTATAACTTATTTATTTAAGAAATTGAAATTATCTTCATTATACCGTTAAAAATCTTTTGAATACAAAAAAATTAAGCAAGATGCCATACAAATATAATTTAGGTTTTTTATAATTTAAAGTCACTGAGTCAAAAATAGAAGTTATCTACAATTTATTAAAAATAAGTTTTTTAAATTTAAATCATAGATTAACATGCAAGAGGTAAAAGGCATTGTTCTATTTTTTATTTTAAGCGCGCGTTATTTTAATTATATAATTATTTTATTAAAATTTATAAGCCATAATGAATTATACGACTTTATTTTTTAGAGATAATTTTTAAAATAATATTATTTTTATGTTGAATCATTTTTTTGATTTAGCAGAACTTTTAGTTAATGAAGAAGAAACATGAAAATTTTTTAGAAGAATAATTTGATTTTATCACAATAACTATGTACTTATTACTATAAAACCAAGAGATTGGTTAAAATGTTAAGAGATGCGATATGTATATTTGGATATGTCAGGTAAATAGATATAACGACATAATAACGCTTTTGAATCAATTATAGTTGGGTCTTGCTTTGAATCTTTTAAGATACTGTCACCCTTACTGCCCCCATCCCATTCTTAAGGTACCTCTGGATTAAAGAAGGTATTGACTTATAAGTTTAATGTTTATTTTTGAATAGATTATTTTTTTGTTTTGCTTATTTCAAATAATAGGTCATAATATTTATTTGATTCTGTTTAAATAGTTTTTTGCTTCTATTCTGATCTGATTAGTCAATTTTTTTATTATTTTTTACCCTCCTCAATTCTCAGGCTGCACACTTTCTTCTAGTTATTTATATATAGCGACACCCTTCTGGTATACAGAGGTTAGTTTCCTTCTACAATTACATTAAAGGAACTTTTATTTATAATATATGAGTGGATACAAAAAAAACCATTAAATAATTGAATTAAAAAAAGTGCACCGAGCAACTAAACAATCATTGAACCTTAAAAAATGTTTGAATACGTTTGCCAAAAAAATTTTTAAAACATCCAATTAAATTTGATGAAACAAGGAATATAGTACAAATAGATGAACCAAAATTCATTTGATTAAAACATAACAGAGGGAATATCAAGCAAAAATTTTCGATGTTAGGTATGGTTGATATAACAATAAAATAGGAATTTCGAAAGTATTTCAAAATAGAAAAAAGAGAATTTTATTTCCGTTAGTTAANAANNNNANNAATTTAATTTATTATTTATTCAAATGAGTTTTTTGTATACATTATAGGACTGCATCACCCAATAAATNAACCAATTCCTCTTTAAAAAAACTNAGTTATTACAGACATTCAACTGTGAATCACTATATTTTATTCAAAGATCTGTCACAAATGTTCACACAAATAATATCGAGGCATATTGGCGAAGTTTAAAAGGTAGTTTAGATACATGTATGGCACAAAAAATAATATATTAAAATTATTTGGAATAATGGATGTATCGTAAAAGATTTCCGAATAAAAACAATGATTTTATGGATACTTTTCTTAATTATATTCATAAGATAAAAATAATTTTTAATAAATTATATTAATTATATTATTTTATTTATATATTTAAAAACCTTAAATATAAAACAATTTTTAATTAGTTTGTTTATTTAGCTAATCTTCATTAAAGAACTGGCATTTACATTTTAAATTTTTTTTTATATTTTAAAATTGTGTGTCTTAAAAAATTTAACTACTATAAAGAACATTATTTTTGTATTTTGTATATAAGATAGATAAAGATACTCTGTTTTATTATTGTAATGGTCAATCATAATAATTTATTATTTATTATAATTTTTACTCCATGCAGACAAGAAGAAAAATAAACTCCTAAACAAAAACATTTTAAATAAATTATTTCAAGATAATTTACGTGCTTTAATAATAAAAGAACGTTCTTCCAGTTATATAGACAATTATTGAATATTATTTATTTTTCTTATCTCAATTTTATCATTGTCGTAAGAGTATTACAGTAAAACATGTTTATAAGAAATTTCATGGGACTAAAAAATTTCTTCCTTATATCCGAAAAAATTAAAAAAAATAAAAAAATATATTAAAAATGTTAAAAGATTTTTAAAGTAAGTTATAGATTAAAACAAATATTTATAAAATTACAAAAAAAAGCTATGAATGTCCATGGGAAAACTGGAATGTTCTACACATAAATTGATAAAAAATTTTTGTTAATTAATGAGTATTATCTTTTTATTAATTTAAAACCCCAACTAAAATTAAGATAAATCGTACTTCAATATACAAAAGAAAATTTTAAAATTTATTTTATGCATTGATATTTTTAAGAAATCGGAATTGAATCTTTTGATTAATAAATCAATTATGCCCTGTTGATCTAAAGATTTGAAAAATATCGTTTATTTGAATTCTACAATAAAAACATTTTTTTGATAATTAAATTTTTGTAAAAAGTAAACAAAATCATTCTTTGGAACTAAACTTCAATTATACCCACACCATATAAACTTGGACAGGCTAACAAGTTTTATGTAATTTTGAACTTTTAATTTTATGCCTCAAACAATATTTATCGTATAAAAACTTATGAGCAAAAGTATAAAAGAAATTAACATTCATTATCAACAACAACATTAGACAAATATATATTATTTTAAGAATTAGACGAAAAAGTTATTTTATAAATCCAAAAGGTCATTTTAAATAAATTATTTACTTAATTATTGTCTTGTTTCATTGTAGAATGTATAATTTTACAAACAAAAGTTTATTTTAAACTTTACAAAGTTGAATTTTTATAAAGGCTAATAAATGTTTATCATAAAAAAAATTTTATTAAAAAATTTTTTTATGTAAATTTTATGGTTATAAACATACTTCTGCAAGTTTTTTTACTCTTTTTAGTAAAAGATTACTTTTTATACTTGATACCGGATTTTAGTAAAAGGTCATTTACCTGTTAAAAAGTCAGCTGTTTTTGGTTATAAATTGTTCAAATCTTACTTTATTAAACAGTAATTATTATTAGTTTGTATACAAGGATATTAATTTATTAGAAACTATAAAAGATAAAACATGATTAGAACTTTCTATAAAAAAATGAAAGTTCCAAATGTTCCAGGATAGATAACTAAAAAAAATTGATAATTTTAAACCATGAATTACTTATTCATTTTAATAATGAAGAACATGTATCTTTCTGCATCTGATAATCAAGTCGAACAATTGATGCAATTGTTAAGAAAGTATGAAAACGATCATTTAGAACCTTCTACTTGTACGAACAAAATAAACTCTGAAAACTTTCTAGACGATCAAAGTATAAACGAAGATAATCAAATTGAGCAATATTTATTAAACTTTGATCAATCCTTTGATATGCTGATAGAAAATGACGAGATATTTTCAACTATAAATGATAAAACTAATAGCGACAAAGGAAATATACCTCTTTCTTTAGATACAAATAAAGAAAACATAATTGAAGCTTGTAAAACAAAAGATGTAGATTTTAATTTATGTGACACAAATATTCTAACTTTAAATATTGAAGAGGATTGTGATTATAAGTTTAATAAAATGATTTATGATAAAGAAATTCCTTCTTTATTAATGACAGAAGACGATGGTTCATTCATAAATCAGAAAATTAATACATCTTTAGAAAAATCGAATTTTTTAGATACTGAAAAATTAAAAGAAGCACAAAACAAAATTGTAAACTTTTCTGCAGTTTTAGATACAGAATATAATTCTAATCTTGATATCTTAAATAAAAAAAATTCTCATCTTTCCCAGGAATTTATTAATAAAAAAATCTTTAGTATTAGAGAAGATGCTGAAGAGGAAAATAAGATTACAACAAACTTTGAAATAAAGGAGCAAAATAACACAAAAACTAAAAGGAAAGGAGAGGCGATTCAAAATAAAAAAACTAAAAAAAGAAAATTAGAAGAAAATGCAGCAGAATCAAACAAAAAACATAACTTTAGTCTAAAAGATTTACAATATAATGAAGAAAAAACATTTCTAAATGGAGTAAGATTAAACAAAAAGAAAAAGGTAAATTTAAATCTTTATACAGAAATAGATATAATTAATTTAGTTAATGATCTAGAAAATGTCTTTCCAATAAGATTTAATAAGATTTATCACCATCTAACCTCTTTAAACTTTCCAATAAAAGAATTTATTTTGTCAAAGAATACTACGAATGAAGAATGTAATGTTCTCTTTAATTTTTTTAATAGATACATATTTAATCTTAAGTTAAGAAAAACATTTTTAAAAAAGCAAGGTAAGTTACGTTTTAAATTTAAGGCACCAGAAAATTTTAATAATAAAATGCACATGATTGTACTTGAATTTGATAAAATAATGAAAAAATATACAAAACAGGTAAGAAAAGTCTGTACAAAAAGTATTACAAAATACTTTAAAGAATTAGAATACAAATTCTTTTCAAAAAACAATCAAATTTTAAAAGAAAAAACTATTTTCTTTTTTGAGACTTTTTTAACACACCCAAGAACAAAAATACTAGCAGATTTGTTTCCTGAAATTTATATTTTTATTGATGTATTAAAAAAGAGACCAGTTTTCAAATTTTTATACAAAAAAATACATTTGTTTTTATCTTTGTTAGGATTTAAAGCTTATTTACTTACAGAAAATTTAAGACATGTTTTTGATTCTAATTCTGTAAACCCTTTTTTTGTTTTTACCGATTCAAATTTTATAAATTTTTATATTTTTGAGATAAGATGTTTTTTATGTTTCTTCGGGTTTAATTTTGTTTATGACAGAATAATTAACAAGTTTCTTCTTTATAAAACATTTATAAGTTTTCTTAGAATATCAAATATTGACGAGTTTAAAAATGCAAAGTTTGATGATTACATTTCTTTTGATGAATTTAAAAATTCGGAAAATTGTAACAGAATTATTATTGAAAAAGATAGAAAAATAATCAAAGGTAAAGGAGAATCAAAATACTTTAAGATAAGATCATTGTTTAATACAATTTTTGATAATTATTTGATTCATCAATCCGAGACAGAAAATTTAGGAAATATGTTTAATTTGCATTACGAAAATGTTGAATTTGATGAGAAAGTAAAAGAAATTACTCTTAGCATAAAAAACTATTTGGATCAAATAAATTAATTTATGATGAAATAATTTATAAATAAATCTTAAAAAGGTACTAAAATTTTAAAATTTCGACAGTTTTAATTTAAAATTAGACAAAGAGAGTCAAATAAAATAAATTTAAAGTTTCTTTATACTTAGAAAAATTTTAAAGCATTTAAAAATTGCTTTTTAATTTTATTTAATCTTTTGTGCTGATTATTCTTAAACTTCTCAAATTTTTTAATTTATCTTCAATAGAAATATAATTAAAAATAATAATAATTTTCTTTTATGAAGTTAAATAAATAATTTAATATTTAAGTTTTTCTTTCTAAAAAAATTAATAAGTCAATTTAAATGAATCTTTAATTTATTTAATCTTTTTATAATAAAAATATTATATTTTAACTATAAAGTTAAATTTTTAATTTTTTAATAATTTTATTAATTAAAAATAAACCAATAATATTTTTTATAACCCTTTCTTAATTTAAGAAAATTATTGATAAATTAAAAATCTAACTTTATAGTTAAAATATAATATTTTTATTATAAAAAGATTAATTACATTCTTTATTAAATGTACCTAAATGCTTCACTCATATACCCATAATCACTAACCATAATTATTTCATTGTTAATCATTACTTCTTTACTAAAATCTTTTTTTATTTTTAAAATAATCTCCTTTTCTTCTATTTTTTTATTAAATTTCTTTATTTTTATTATAAGACAATCATTCCCTTCATTGTAACTAATTATACTGTTAAATTTTATTAAATTGATATCTTTGAGGATTGATTTAACTTTGACATTTATTTCTAAAATTTTACTGATTGCATTTCTTAATGTTTCATTTTTTAGATTAAGATTAGAAATAAAGAAAAGAATTAGTGATCTATTTTCTTTGTTATTGGTAGAAATAGTATAATCATCTATCAGTAAAATATTTCCTGGTGAAATTATAAACTCACAAATGTATTCTCCTACCTTAATATTAAAAATATTCTCAGATGCTTTTAATATTTCTAACCCTGAAATAGAACAAACTTTTTTAAATTTGTCTCTTATTTCCAAATAATCTTTTTCATTTATGCTCTTATTCTTTATTTTTAAATTTAATTCATTTATTTCTTCTTTATATTTTGTTATTTTTAAATTTAAATTATTAAAAAGTATCAAATTTTCTGACACTTTTTCTGTCAATTCTAAGATTTCTCTTTGGTAACTTTCATTTACTGATTTACTATCTTGTACCATTTTCTCAAGGTGTGTTAAGTTTATGTCCTCTTTTTCTGAACTAAAATTACAATTTTTTGTGTTTGTTGATAATCTTTCCTGTAATTTTTTTAACTTTTCTTCTTTATTTCTTATTGACTCTATTTTTCTATCTTTTTCTTTTTTTAAGTCAGCAAATTCATCTTCTATTTTATTTTTATTTTCTTTTATTAAATTATAAAATTGAAATTCTTCTTTTTTGCATAAATTATACCAAGAGATTTTATAAATTGTGCTACTTAATCCTTTAAGCTCAAAAAGTAAAGAATCAATATTTTCTTTGTTAAACATTTCTTGGTTTATTAATTTTGCTAACCTTAAATGTTCATCTTTTATTTCCTCATGTAAATTTAAAAGCGTTTGTATGAAATTATTGTAAAAATCACAAAGTGGCTTATTAAAATATTTGTTAAAATAATACAATTTTGGATGGCTTCGTTGTGATGACAGGTAAACAGAAGTTCTTTTAAAAAAAATCTTATCACTAATATAAAACCTGATACCTCTTTTTATTAACTCATCTATTGGATTAAAAGGTGCCATATTTAATAAGTGTTTCATGTTAACAGTGTTCATAACATCTTCATTATAATTTTCTTCTAAGTTTTCTTGTGTTAGTTTGCTACATTTGAAAATTTCATTGAATTTTTTAGTGTCCATCTCTCCAGACATATTCTCATTTGGAAAACAAATATCAAAAGTTGAAGTGTTTAGCAAAACAGTTGTGTTTTCTTCTTTCTTTTGTACGCTTTGATCGGGGTGAGCTGTTTTTGTTGAGAAAAAATCTATTTTATGCTTAACAGAAGAAGAAATAATTGTTTCTTCATTTTTTGGTTGTTGTGGATTTGAAATTTTATTTGTTAAATTTTTATCAAAATTTTCAATAGGTTTGACACTTTCCTTCTTGTCTAAATTTGATTTGTTCTCCTCTAAAAAAGGATTGTGTTCCTCCAATCTTATGCTCTCTTCTAACAANATATGGTTATCCATGTTTTTAAGGTTCATGGTATCAACAGCCTTTGGTAATGTGCTGTCTGAGTCTGCTACTTGGTCATTTGAATCATCTTTATCTGTAATTGAGTACCTTCCATAATTTATTCCTCCCCAAGACACTCTTTNTNNNTNATGGATGCTTATCCTTCATAAAAGGGGAAATATATTTTTATTTAAATAAATTAAAACCAATTAAAGATTAATAAGATAAATTAAA
>RCSS01000019.1:11973-34365 GCA_004000155.1 Tubulinosema ratisbonensis | reverse complement strand
GTAAAATATAAACGCATAATTTTAAAATTTGCGTTCAATTCTTTCTTGAGATCAACATAAACGTTTGTCATGAAGAGAATTCTTCTGTTGCGAATCACAAAAAAATATAGCTGTTTCTGAAAATTGCCATATAACTAAAAGAAAAAATTTACTTTAGATAAAAAGATAAAAATATTGGCATTTACAATTGTTTGACAACTTAACCTATCAAAACATGTAATTTTCGAAGAAAAACATGATAAGAAAAATCGTATAATAGATTTTGATAAAAAAGCTTGTAACTGTATAAAGAAAATTAAAGTTAGATTATCCTATACTTATTTAATGTTGCTTTAGAACAATCCAAACATCACCAGATAAATTATCATATAAAAAAAACAAAATATTAAGAAAATATATGATTCGTTCAGATTACTAATTGATACGATCAAGATGATTTAAAACAATGTTTAAACGTTTTTTAAAAGATGAATACTCCTAAAATTGAAAAAATACGTTTTTGATTTATAAATTGTAAAAGAAAATTCGAACCCAAACAAATTGTCAATTTTTAAAAAATTATTAAACAAGTTATAAAATTGCAATCAAGAATTTGTTTCTTCAAATATATTTATAATATTTATTTATAAATCCTAACCCTGGTGTGGGGGAAACTGGACAAGTGCCCCTTATCATAGGTATAAGAGTATGGGGCTACAACAATATTATAACTTTGAGAAAAACTAATCATGTTTTCGACTCCCTTGGTCTCATATCAACAATTCTTACCGAATTGAATTTTTTTCATATTCCGAATACCTTATTTAAGAAACTAGAAATACTTGACATAGTGTTGAAATTTTCTTCTTTTCACTATAAGTTCTTATTTCTTCTACAAGTTTCTGTATTTATTTTTTTCTTATTAGAGAGTAATTAATTAAAATACCATGTATTTTTATGGTGATTCTCTGGTGTCCTTTGTCTTTAGGGTACTTAAGTAGAATGACTTTGTCTGTTGACAAGTGCCATGATAAGGTATCTTTGTATTAGAGAATATGGATGGAAATCACCTTTATCGTTAAATTTATTAAAATTTTTTATTTGAAAATGCCAGACAAGAAACCAGAAATAAAACTCATAAAATGGATGCCGGTAGCTGTTTGGTCATTGGACAGGAAGGTAGAGGTATGTGCTATTTGTAGAAACCATATCATGGATACATGCGTAGAATGTCAAACAAATTTAACTTTAGAAAAAATAGATTGTCCAGTTACATGGGGCAAATGTGAACATGCATTTCATGCACATTGTATCTCACAATGGCTATTAACCAAGAATGTTTGTCCTTTAGACACCAAGCCATGGGAAACAGAAAAATGTAATAAATAAAAAAATAATAAAAAAACCAAATATCAAACTCATAAATTTCTTGATACAATTTGATTAAAGTTAATTTAATCAACGAAAAACTCTTTAGAGTAATAGATGAAAAATAAATTATATTTTACACTTTAGATATAGCGAGGCTATATCTTTAAAAAAAGCTTGGTCCGTTACTTCATACCAGAAATTGCCTAGTTTGTGAATATCATATGAGTGAAAACAAAAGTGTTAACATTGTTATAAATTTACAATGGTGTTACAACAGACTATTTTCAAAGAAATTAAGTATTTACAAGAGAGTTTTAAAAGATTTCTTGGCTTTTCTAGATAAAATTGTTATTTTTATCAATTTGTGGGCATAACAAGACCCAAGCTAAGAAAATCTAAAAGAAACTAGTTTGGATGAACGTTTTTATTGCTTATTAAGGTCTTTCTTAAACGAAGTGTGCTTTTTGACTTTTATAAGCGAGATTAATGATCAAATTGTGAAGAAGAAGTCATTATACAAATAGACGAAAGATTATTTGCCATGCAAAAGTAGTAAGTGTAAAGAGTATTCCTCAATCAAGAGTGAGCATTGGTGGTATTATTATAATACTCCTGAAATATTTTTGGTTCCTATCTTATACTGAAAATCGTACACCCTTATAACAATTATTCTACGTTACGTGAGACAAGGATCCCTAATTATTACAGATAAGTGGAATGGGTATAGCATATTATCTAGCTTGGAATTTTTACACTCTAGTATAAAGCATTTCAGAAATTTTTTTGACCCTGAAAGCGGTGCAAATACTCAACTCATCGAAATTTTTTAAATGAGTGCAAAAAGAGAACTAAAAAAGAGTGTAGTACAAAAGAATAAATGTTAAAGTTTACTCGGTCAAATCGCTTGGTAACAATAAATATGGTCCCTTTCCTATTTTATCATTAATGATTTAAATAAATTTTTTGTTTGAATAAATTATATGATTTTTATTTATTATAAATTTCACAATTTTATTATTTTAATTTTTTAAATTATTATTTTATTTTTCTAACCCTATGGGGCGAAACACGGGTTACCGATTTATTTTTGGATTAGCAAATAAATAATCAAAAACATATAAAATGATACTACTCTACCTTACTCATCTGTGAAGGGGCACCTTAAAATTTCGGCCAATTTAGTTAAGGAAAATAAATTAAAAATTAATCAAAAAATATTTGTAAAAAGTACAGCATCTGATAAGTTGTAATTATTTAATAATCTAAAAAAACATATTACAATAAAAATTATATTGAATAAAAAATCATATATCATGATATTTAGCCCTCCAAACTAAAACCAATCACAATAAAACTAGACAAATAATACTCAGTAAATTAGACTTTCTTAAGACAGTTGAAAGCATTAATTAATCAAAACTAAAGAATTATCTATTCAGAAGCTTTCCTATATGTGCAAGCATTTTAACTTATATCTTCAATATCTGACTTTATGTGGATTTTTTTCTGCAGTTGCTCTCTACATAATTAATCATGCAAGAGTTTGTGGATCCAGAGGTTATTACAATGTGTATAACCTAAATTTACAGCAGTGTAAATCCGAGATACTTCAGAATATATAATAAATCCCGATATTAATTCCTCTAAGTTAAAAATATTGATTACTTGTCAAAATCTAGAACAACATACACAAGACCAATCTTTTTCATCACAGTGTATTTACTTCAAATTCATTGTAGACTTCTGTAAACTCTCAGTTAATTTGACGGACTAACATCATCTCGTAAACTTCTAATATTCTACTTTTCCACCTGTTATTGCTGGATATTTAAGAAGGATGTATCATAAATTTCTTTGCAATAAGATAGCCTGTCTGCAATGGTTTCATTTCTCGTAACACTACACTTTTATTTAATAACTTAATCAAAGTCTGCTTATGTCAAAATGATATATAAAGAAAGGGTTTGTAGATTTCTAAGATTAGAACCTTAAAAAAATTTTTTTCTTATAAATACTTTGTTGTGCGAGTTTTTAAATGCTTCAAATTAAATCCATTATTATTTCTCTTTTAATTGAGTCTTATAGGTGTCTTTTTTTCTCAATATACAAAAAGACTCTTGAGTAGACTGTGATCCTGTGCAAAAAAATATTGCTTTATCCTCATATTCTATAATTTATAAAATCCATGTCTTTTCCAAAAAATATAAAATCTGTGTGTCATAAAACTTAAAATAATTATATTTTAATTCAGATCTTAATTTTAGTTTTTAATTTTATTTTAATGATTTTTTTTAATTTCATGAATTTTTATTTTTTGATTTTTATCAAATAAATGGGGTAAATATTTGACTACTGCCATCTGAATGAAAATTTAAAGATAATAATTTAGATCTTTTATTAGATAAACAAATCTCCAAAAATAAAAATTAGATTTATTACGATGATCTTTATTTTTATTGTTTATAGTTTTTTTACAGAGATTCAAGGTATTTTATGTGGTTATTAATTTTTTAAAATTAACATTCAGTGAAAATGAATAAATATTTCCAAACTATTCCATGTTTTTACGAAAGTAGTTTTTTGTTTCAAAAAAACTTTTTTTTATTTGCTTTAAAAAATCGAGATTATTAAAATTTTGCAGATCCAAGAGTAATTTTTTTATATTAAATATTTATATAAATCAATGTATTTTTAATTAATAATAAAACCAAATTGAAATTCAAAAAAATTATATTTAAATAAAAGCACTGTTTCTAATATGTAAAGAGGAATTTAAATTTTCTTCATGCAACATTTTGATGATGTTTTATTCCCATAAGAATGTTTAAATTTTTATTTGTAAATATATATAATTTAATCAAATCTATTTTTTTATGTGAAAATTAATATTTTTAAGAAATCAACCTTTTAAAATTTTATAATAAGTTATCAAATATTATAAAAATAATAGAATGGCATTTAAAATGTTAAAAAAATTTTTTATTTCAGAAATGTTATCAAAGCTCGTGATAAGAATAAAATTTATGTTTAAAAATTTATATGCCCTTAATGAACAATAGCTTCATATGTTTAATTATTGCTTCAATAATAGTTTGTTCAAAAAGAAACTCTGATACTTTGCCAACAATATTAGATACTGCTGTTGTAAAACGCGTTTGCAAAGGTTTGCAAGATCAAAATAGCAAAACATATTTTTTTATGTCACATGATAATCAACTGAACCCAGTTGCTTTACAAAATGTAAAGAGATACATAATTGAAAATATTGAACAGATAAAATCACCAGAGAAACTTGATTTAATTAAAAAATTGATTGAGTTTAAGCAAGAAGATGATAGACTTGCTTCTTTGCAATGCGAATCAATTGAAAAAGTTGATCCTCTTGTTTTTTCAATCACAAATACTAACAACAATCTTTCAATTTATAAAGCAGTTCCTACACAAGAAGATAAGCAAAATGAAAGCACATCTTTAGTAAATCCTTGCTTAAGAAATGTTGAGTTAACTAATCCTAATTCAGCTCCAAAAGTAGATACATTTCAAGCGAAATACGACTCCTTAGGTGATATTAAACATTCATCGGTTCAAGCTTTCAAAATTTTTTTAGAAAAATATAACTTTGGCAGTTCAGTAAAAATTGAGCTAAGTTGTATTTATGAATGCGTACTAAACGGCGAGACAAATATCCATTCAGAAGAAAATCACAACCTTTCTAGTTTAATTTTGGGTTTAGTTAGTGAACCACCAATACTTATTTGGAATATGTTTCTTCTTAAGATAACTACAAAAACTCGATTTACTTTTAGTGGTAATTATATCCTAAGCAGAAACACCAACATTTTCTTTGATGGTATTGATTATGTATATTTTTTTAGAGAGATTGATTCATTAGAAAAAACTTCTTTTATACGATTTAACCCAATATTTAGATATCTCACAAAAGATCTTTTAGATATTGGGTTATTTTTCAAAGCAGGTAAAACTGTAGAAGATGAGAATATGATCTCAAAAATAATATCCATTTTTGAGTTATATTTTTTTAATGCTTATACAAGATCATTAACATCTGAAGCTGATAGTAAACTTGAATTAGAATCTTATTCAAGCAGTGATTTTATTGATGACCCTGTTTTTGAAACAATCGTAAAAGAATTTAATGAATTATATTTAGGATATACAAATAAAATAAAAGACTTAATTTATAAGTCCATCGGCGAATATTTTGAGACATATACCAGAAAATTTCATATAAAAGAACCATTACAAATGCAAAACCGTTTAGTTGTTTGGTTGGTTAATTTACTTACACATGAAAAGAATAAAATAATGCTATTAATATTTCCTGAACTGAAATCTATTATCAGATTAATAGTACAAAAAAAATTCTTCCAAAAAAGCACAAAAAGATATCATTTATTTTTTTCTTACTTTGTATTTAAAATACAAGTGCTAAAATTATATTTGAAAAAAGGTTTTATCGATCAAAAAGACAAAAATGATTTTATTTTTACTGAATCTAAATTTTTTAATTCTTTTATATTTGAAATGAAAGCTTATATTTCGTTTTTTGCTTGTAATACATTAGAAAATCCGAGATTGTCAAAAGTGCTATTATTTAAAACATTTTTGAGCTTTTTGAGAATGAAATATCCTTTTATACTTCGGCAATTTAGGTTTGATGAATTTACTCATATTAATGAATGTTTAGCAAAATTTATAGATGAAAACATTTTTGTTGATGAAAAAAAGGTACCCTGTAATGAAAAAAATAAACAAGATTACTGTTATAAGATTTTACTTTCAATAAAAAAGGGGTTGATGTTATTAAAAAACTCTGAAAGCTCGGAAGTCTTTTGTTTCCATAACAAATATTGTCCTTTTTTTCAACCCAGTAAAAAATATTACAATGAAGATATTAGAAATTTACTAAAAGAAAACATTCAAAAATTAAACGAAGAAATTGAAAAAACATTTATCGTTAAATAAATAAAATATCAGATTTTTTTAAAATTTAATGTTTATGATCATTGTTCTTGAATTTAAAAAATCAAATATTTTTTTAGCGCTTGGTGCTTAAATTTTTGCCAATATTTGGTGTTTTATCTTTTTTTGATAAGAATTATTAGTATTTTTCTTATCTTTTTCAAATTTCTAGGTATATGAAATTATTAAAAACCAATATATTTGAATTTGATGTAAACTATTATAAATTGATCTATTTTAACTTAAAAAGATTAGTTGTTTTAAAAGTGCATACGAAGAAATTAAAAAAAGTAAAATATGTTAATCAAGAAATTTTGCTATGCAAATAGATTTTAAAAATTTTTTAATTTTTGTAGAAATCTTAATTAATGCACAATCTTTAATAAAAATTATTTTCTGATTTTTTTAGACAACTAATTTATAAATCAAAAAATTATTTTAATTCTTATCTTTATAAATTTAAATTGAATATCTAAAAAAGTTAATAAAATAAACTAGCATTTTATTGAATATTTTTGTGCTATTTTTTTACTTAAATAGCTATTTATAAACGCTACATTATGATAACTTAATAATAAACATATTTAATACTTTTTTTATTACTAAATTTAATATTCAATTTTTTTTATAATTTGCGAGTCTGATATTTTACATTGATAAATAAAAAGTATTTAATCATATTGATTAAAAAATTTAAATATTAAATGTAAGATAAAATAAAGTGATACCATCTTAATATCAGAAAAAGGAAACAAGTTTTATTAATATACTTAAATATAAACAAAAATAGGATAAGTATTTTCTTTTGAATTAATTTATTTAATAGAAATAAGTTTGTTATAAATTAATTATATTTTTTTAAATCTGATGACAATTTTAAAATGCTAAATTTGCTAGTGTTTTTAAAATTTCAAACCATAGAAGTTTTATAAAATTTAAGATTTCTAAATATTTTTAGAAAAAGAATTAATCTTATATGATATTTATAGTAACTCTTTTTCTGAACAAGTATGTTTTTTGTTTTAAATATGATAATTAGTTTTACTAAATCAATAAATTATAACTGTAAGAGTAAAAAAATAACTTGTTTAAATACATAGAAAAGTTTAGATTGTGTTTAAATTTTTCACCTGCTAAATTAGTTACAAAAAAATTTAATATTTAATCTTAGTATTTTTTTCGAATACAATATGATCGAATTTTTAAATTAATATTATTTTTATCTGGAATAATAATAAAAAACAAACTTATACTACAATTATTGGATAATAGGCTGATTTTATTGAATCTAAAGATACAAATAATCAATGATAAATCAAGATTTAGAAAAATTTAATAAAACTAAAAGATAATTGTTTTTTTGATGTGTGACCGTACATACTTTAATGATAAGGTATAATTACTTTCTATTATTACTTCAGGTGCCTATATATGATTGTCGCACTAATCTTTGTTAATATTATTACTTTTATAAACATTTAAAAATCTCATTATTTTTAATATTTTTTATTTTAGTAAATTTGCCTCTAAAAAAAGAACTTTACTTTATTTATCATTAAAATAAGAAAAATCTTAAATAATGTCCTTTAAAACATTTTTGATCAAAAATGAAATTTTTTTATTTTCCTAAAAATAAAATTAATTTTTAAATTAAAATTTATTACCCATGATTTTTTTTAGCAAATGGATTTGGTTAGGAATACTTGGTTTATGTTTTTTAGCAATTCCAGCTTACTTTTTAGTTGTAAGGATAAACGAACACAACAAAGATGGTGGCATTTTATCAGGAAACAGAGGAACAACATTAAAAACAAAACCTGTCATAGTTCAACAGCTAGAAAAGGATTTAGAATCACTGTTGGATACAATAAGAAACCAAGAAAATGTATAATTTCTTGAATCAAAAAGTTATTCTGATCAATTTTCAGAAGTTCAATTTGATGCTTATCCTGTTTTCATTAATTTTACTGACCATTTCAATGTTTACGATAAAAAATTAAGAAAATTTATTAAATGGTCTGATGGGTTAGATAACCCATTACTAACCCCTCCACAAAGTGAATTATTTTATGGGAAATATTATGTATCGAAATTTAGATTTAATCCAGTTTTACATATCTTAGTTAAAACACCAAGCCAAATAAAAGAACAACCTGATGGGTTACAAAATTTACATAAAGATATTTCAAGTTTACTTGAATCAATCATCAAAAATTTTCAAAAAGAATGTACTTATAAGTTACCATCATTTATTATTAATCTTGACCAATTCAGAAAATGGAAAGATAATGATGTAGATTGTAATGGTGTTAATTTTACCGGGGAAGAATTTGTGCTTAGATGTCAAAAAGGTGTTTGTGAATGTATTTCTAAGCTTGCAACAAATCTGTTTGTTTTAAACGTAAATGAACAAGGGGATGAATAAAGACAGGCCATTTAAATATTTTCATTTTACAAAAACCTTATTTTTAGGGATAATTAAAAAGTATTTAAATTAAAACATTTTTGAAACAGGTTTTTATTTAAGTAAAATTAATCTCAATAAATAATTACCTCTTGTTGGGTAATTGGTTAGTTTTTAAAAATATTTCAACTAATGATTTATTCAATGCCATCTCTCTCCTTTAAATTCGTTTGCTATTTATATCTTAATTTGGAGGGATATTTGGCGGTAAAACCAACCAATCATATTTTACTACACCTCTATTTATAAAAAAATTTTCTTAACACATATACTAACTTTTAATTAAAAGAGTCTTAGTACAATCTTTAAATTTTAATTTAGATCTAAAATATAATTTAGCAATTCAATCATCTTTCTTATAAAAAATTACGTGGAGAAAAAGAATAAAAAATGATTAAAAAAATTGCATTCTAAAATTAGTTGTAATAAATCAAATATTGTGAATTGTATTTAAGAATTTTAGAATTAATAAATTTTTTTTAAATAAGATTCCGAATGTGGGAATTCTGATTTCTCATTTGTGTATGATTTTATTATAAATTTACAAACTGATTATATAATTTTTAAAAAAAATTATAGTCTAAGAAATTATTTGAAATTTAAATGTGAGAAATTACTTAATTCTATTGATAGAATGACTAATTTTAATTTATCTAATTAAAATTAATAAGAGAATGTCTTTTTACCTAAAATTCTTATTTTTTATACAAGAATATCATTAAATTAATATTTTTTGCTTTTCCTTTAAGTAAATGTTATTACTATAATTAATTGTTTGTTTATTAATTTAAAAAGTATCTTTTTTTCAATAAATTTTATTTTATTTTTTTTAGATTATTAAAGAACTAAAAATTAATGTCAATGGCGTATTTGCAAAAATAATGCCTTTTATTTTTGAAAACAAAAGTTATATTTTATAACTGATCTTTACTGACTAAGCTGCCTATTTTTAACAATAATTAATAAGATATTAAAATTTAACATAGAAGAATATTTTGTATTAAATTTTGTAAACATATAAGAAATAAATAAAAGCTTATTTTTTAAATATTACTTAATAATGTTTAGTGTGTTTTTATTTTGATTGTGTGATGAAAACATTCCTTTTTTACATTTCTTAAATTTTTTACAATAAAATTTTTAGGCTAGTTTAAAATATAATCAGAACTGTGCCTTTTTATCATCAATTAAATAAATAATTTGAATTTCTCAAAAATTAACATCATTTAATATTTAAAACATATTTTTTGGTTTGTATAGATAAAACAACAAGTGCTTTCTAATTCAATTATCAATAAAGTGTTAATTTTTTTAGGTTGTAAAAAATATTTTGTTTTCTATTATTTAGTATTTGATTGCTGATCGAAAAAATTATTTTCATAATAAACTTTCCTGAAGTAGTGATTCATTATTTCTTAGAATTAAAATCAAATAATTGTTAATATTTTTATTATAGAATTTTTTTCTTATACCTATTTGTATAAATTAAATTACTTTTTCTACAAATTTTAAGTATTATACGTAGAATAAAATATTATTTAAACTTAAAATTATTTAAACACAACATTACTCTATTTTATTTATTCAATTCATACACAACCAATGTTATTTCATAATCCAATTTAAAGGATTCATTTCCTTCAACTCGATAAATGAAATCGTCATCAAAACAATAAAAGTTGTCATTTTCTCTTCTGTTAATAGAAATACAAGTTAATATCCCTGAATCTTTTATTGTTTCTAAACAGATAGAATTTAAACCATAATATAATGAACCTAAATGAGTATAAATCACATTATTTAAACACATATCTTTTGATGAAGAATATGATAATGAAGTTAAAATGTATTTGGGAAGTTTAAGAAAAGTTACGAATTGTGGTTCTAGTTCAAAATTAAATGGATTTTTTCTAATTTTGTAAATGGTACTTGTAATTCTTTTATATTTTTGATAATTAAGTGAAAAAAATATTTTTAAATTTCTGTCTAAAACGATGGTCCCAAACAAATTGCAAATAAATGAAGATTTTGAAATTATTTCGCAATTGTCGTAGGTCAGATCTTCTAAATTTTTGTATGATATGTTTAATCTAGCTATTTCTTCGTCAAATAACATTTTAACAATGCTTAACATCAAATCACCAGCAGAAGAAGGATTTTCAGAATCAAAATACTTGTTTTTTATTAATTTATACATGATCGCATCGTAATATTCTTCATTCTTTATTGGTGAGCCTGATTTTCTCAGTCTTTTTAACAATTTGTATATTTCTTTTGTTAAAGAGTCTTCAGGCAAATCAGATTTCTCCAAATAAAAGTAAAGATCATCTAAAGAAGCTAAAGTTTGTATCACCGGGTTGAACAAACAATTAAAATTACAGCTTATCAATCCTCTGACTTTGGGTGCACTCCTCATTCTAATCATTTTAACTATTCTTTTGTGTATTACGAAGTACATAACCATTCCTATTACCAATCCTAATATAATAAAAAATACACAGAATATCTCAGATAAAAACATGGGTAAAAAATACAATCTTTTTTCTTTGTTTGTGTACAATTTGTTCATTATTGAGAACTTTACGAAAATAATTTATTAATAAAATAAAAATTTGCTTTTTTTCTTTTAATTTACTAAATTTTTTTATTTGTCAAGCAAAATTTCTCCTTTTTAGGTAAAAATATGATTTTTTTATTTTTAACAAATTTTTATTAAATTTTTTAAAATGACATTTGAATAAGAAATATCTTCTTTATAATAAAAATCATAATTAAAAATTATTAATTTATTTTACTTTCCCTTCCAAAGAATCACATTTTTATTCAATAAATTTTTTAGAAGATATTTATTTATTCTTTAAATATTTTGACTATTTATTTTAATTTTACCTTTAATAAATGGGAAATAATAAAAATATCATAAAAATATATTACAAATCATACTTTTTTATGCTTTTTTCTCTTTAAAACCTTTTTAACGAGGACAAAGCATCTTTAATCAGCTGTGTATTAGCTTTTGTATCTGGATCAATAAAGTTTTTGTTGTGATTTACACTTTTATGGAGATGTTTGCATTATTTGAAAAATATGGATGGTAAATGTTAAGTTACCTATTAGGATAGATTTTCGAATCTTTTTCAATTGTTTTTTCATTGTAAGAACTTTTTTTTTATAAAAAATTCTCAAATTATTCGTAAAAAGATCAATAGCCCCCAAAAATTAATCTTTTTTCATTAGCACTACCTTTGTGTTATTTATAATCAGAAAAATGAGTCCTATTTATTTGCTTTTTTATTTTATTCTCTGAATTTTGATTTTATAATTATTTTGTATTTTTTTTACTAATTAATTTTCTTATATCTTTATTAAAATTTAGGACTGTGCTTTTATTTAATCCAATGAAATTGCCTGTTTGCTTAAAAGTTAATTCTTGAATAAAGTAAAGAATTAAGTATAATTGCTTAACTATAGCTATAGTTGTTACAAACTTCATAAAAATGTATTTTTCTATCCGTATAATGTCACAGGAAAAACAAAAATAAGGGTTTTCTTATTCATATTGTTCTTACATTTAAAATAATTAACATCAGGTTAATGTCTTTGTGCATTATATACCTTAATATGTCTTGTTTTTCTTTAATCTCATGCTTAATCAATCTTTCATAAAATTTATTTAATCAATTTAATGGATTTCAAAATAAGAGGGGTAAATTTTTATACCTTCGTACAACCAGTGCCCGCTGAATTTAAATAGACTTTAACCGTCAAATATTTTACTTTAGTAATAAATTAAGAAATAAAACTATATAGTTTGTTTACATACTTTTTTAATATTGTTGTATCCTGGGGGTACAACCCTAAAATCAAGTGGTTAAGGTAAAATGATTTGTAATGTACTTTATTTAATCTCTTTAATATTTTTTCAGGCATGGGGGCGCCCGTTTTTATTTTATATAATAAATAATAAAATTAAAAACCTATTTTGTTAGGAGTCGAACCCATGCCTTTTGTTATAGAACTTTAAACAATATATATGGGAAAGGTTATTGCGCCTTGTTCAATAAAAAAACTTTCAAATTAAAAAAGATTTAAGAAAAAGAAAATGTAATTTATTTTTAAGATATACTTTTACTATCCTGGAATACGAATTTTACGAGAAAATTGTGTTAAAAACTTATTAAATTCGATTTTACAAAAGGAATGTGTAAATTAAATATTATTGAATAACTTAATTTTAAATAATTTTATTAAAAATTAGGATTATCTTCTAAATTCTTAAGTTTCTTTAGATTTGCTTTATTTTATAAATAAATAAATAAAATTGAAATAAAATTATTTTTATAAAAATTATTTATTTTTCAGAAAATTCATAAATGAAAGAAGAAGTCAAAGAAATAGCAAAATATTTTTTACCAAAACAATCTACCAAATTTATTTTAAAACCAAAATTAGAATCTATTTTATACATACCAGAGGGGATATNNACTTTACTTAAGACTTACAATGAACCATATGTTACTGTTATATTTAATGAAAATAGGCTATTTTTCACAGATTCGAAGAAAAAAGACATTCAAAGTTATCGCAAAAATATAGAGCAAAAATTGAAAATACCTAATTTATTTGATAATAATTTATTAGTGAAACATACTGGGGAGTGTTATTTAAAGCATGATTGTACCAAAGAAAATAAGTGTTTTAAAAGTGGCGGAATTATTGGAAAAACAAAAAATGTCGAACTGAAAACAACATCTGTTTGTAATATTCCATTAAAAATAATGAATAATGTTGTAATTAAGAAAAAAAGAAAGAATTTTGAGATAAAAATGAAAAATACTGATGATATTATCAATCAATTATTTGGTTTAGACAAGAAAATTGAAGCTAAAACTCTTAGTTTAGAGAAACCTACCATACAACCTAAGAAAGTTTTCTATTATAAAACTAAAATGAGTTGGTACGAATGTAGAGAACTTTTTTTAAAATTCAGTAAAGAAGCTTTGACTAGTTTAATCAAAAAGAAAAACATTCCTCTTTTTATAGACAACAATTTCAATCTTTTTAGTAAAAAACCACTAAAAACAAAAGAGAAAAAGAAAAGCAGATTAGGTATTAATTTCAATATTTTGAGAGAAGCTTTAAGATTAATACAATTGATTGATCAGTCATTTTCTTATGAAAAAGATTTAGCCTTATACAGGTATAAATATAAAACAATGAAACAATTAAAATACATTAAAGAGATAAATTATATGTACAATAATATTAAAAGTGACGAGACTCCTTTTATTTTACATAGAAATGTTTGGTTAAAGTTTTTTGGAGGCATAAAAACTTATTTACATGAAAATTTGAAAANGTTACTTGATAGAATCGACAAGAAAAGAGAAAAAAAGCAAAAATCAATAACTAAACAAAGGATAGAGAGCAAATATGATTTAGATTTTACCACAAATTTTTTAAATTCTTTTGCAGACGAGGACAAGAAAAAAGCAAAATTACATTTAACTGAAGCAATAAAGCATTTTAAATCAGCAAAAAAATATGCAACAGGTGATACTGACCTTGACAACAAACTTGAATGTGCAATTAAAACATTTGAAAAGGATTACATTCAAAAAACTAAAGATTTGCTTTATAAGTTAAATTATAAAAAGATAGAAAAAGTTGAGTATAAAAAATTAATTGGAAGGTTAAACAGACTTGATCTTAAAAAAGAAAAAAATAGACAATTAGAATATTTAAAAAATGGACCTGATTTTAATCAGGTGGTGTTTTATGAAGATTTTCTAAAAAATAAGAAATGTTTTCTTGAAAATCATTTAAATTCATTCATTGATTTTCCTGATTTTAATGATTTCACAAAAAAATTACTCCTTCAATATGATTCAAATCCAAAAGAAACTTTTGAATACATCAAAAATATCATTCTAAGTAATGATTCTTCTCTAATAACATACAAAAGACATGATTATTTTTCAGATTCTTTTTATTTTGATGATACATATTTTTTAGAAGGAAAGTTTATAAGTGAATATGACATGGTTGATGAATTTCTAGTTAAGTATCTTAAAGTATTCTTTGTAAACAAAACAAAGAATTATGCAAATAGCTGGTTAGAAAAAAAGAAAGTGGATATACAAAATATGAAATGTTACCAAATGAAACTTTTTAATTGGATAGATTTCAATATTTTACGACGTATTCTTAACACATTCTTAGAAGGTAATGTAGTTTCATACATCATAAAAAGATTGAACAGCAATATAATTTATAAAGATATTGAATATTCAAATAACTTTGGTCTATTTAAGAGCAAATTAGGGAAACTAATTTATAATATTTTATTATTAGTGGTGGATAATATTTTAATGCAAAGCGATGACATTTTTTATTACAGAATTGAAGATAAAATATATTCGGAAAATATTTTAATACCAAGTTATTTAAATGATTTTATTGTACAAAAAGAAACTTTGGTTTTCAATGATTATTTAATAAATGAAAATGGAGAACCGCTTTTATTGAGCAGTGAATATTTATCAATATTAGAGCTTAAGCTAAAAAAATTGATTAGAAATTGTAATTGTCTTTCTTTTGGGACTGTAGCAAGTAAATGGAATGATTTTTTAAAAAATCAAAAAATAAATAATCAAAGCTTACCAATTTTCAAGAAATATCAAAGTAAAGTGTTGGATTGTATCAAAAGAGGTGTTTCTTCTAGGATGTCAACTAGGTTTCCTTTGCTTATTTTTTACACCCCTAAAAATTTAGGGGGGTTAGGATTGTATAACTTAATAGAGCCTACTCCAATTATCACTGATTTTGATACACCAGCTGAATATTTTACTTCTATTGTCGAATATTTTGGTGGAGAAAAGAAAATTTTAGAACATTCTTTATATTATTTTTTAGATAAAGTTGTAGATTTTGAAAATCAAAATGAACCAAAAACAAAAGTTATAGCATTAAAAAGATCAATTAATACCCTTCCTAACAAAAAATTCATTATGTGGTGGTCTCCAACAATAAATAGAAGTAGGGTTTATGTTGGCAAAAAATCTTTAGATTTGACTGGAATAACAATGTATGGTAAATTAAACTCTCTAAAAGTAAATTACGTACATCTTTTTAGGAATCATATTTGGGATGGAATACATAAAAAATGTAAAGAATATTTTCCAAGTTATATTAAAGGAGAAAAATTAATCCACAACTACTTTTATAACTCATTTAATTTATCGGAATCAAATAATAANGTCAATGAAGAAAGTAATGTCAAACAACTTAAAGTAAACTTCAAGATAATTTGGTCAGACTTTGATACAAAAGAGATTAATGGAATTGATAATGGTTGTTTAAATGTTATTTTAAATATAAATTATAATTCTTTTGTTTTATTTGGTTGTATTTTTTCAGAAAATATTGACGAATTAAAGGAAAGATGTAGAGAAGCTCTAAAAAACAGATTGATTTGTATTTTAAGAGACAGGTTTTACAATTTTTTTGAAACAAATGCTGAAAATTGGAGCATTAAAAATGATTTTGATCATTTATTTTGTTCTTTNAATGAAGACGTATATTTGTTTGAGATTAAAACCGGAAATATTATTCATAAAAATATTACAGGTAGAAAATTTAGAAAGCAAAAGATTTCTGAAATCATCCAAACTATGATAAGAGAAGACATTGTTGTAGGTGTAGATGAGGAATACTACCAAGAAATCAAAGACATTATTTTTCAAAAGGCTAAAATTGTGAAAACAAAAGACAAAATCAATTTTAGTCATTTATTAAAAGAATTAGATACCACAAATGTTTATGATAAAAACTGGACATGTGATTCATACACAAAATATTGTAGAGTAGCTTTATTGTGTAAAGCTTTGGAATTAGAGCCAACAATTAAAACCTCTTTTATAAAAAATAAAGCTTATATTCCTATGAACGATGAAGAATGGATCGNAGTTGAATATAAAATTAAAGATTTGATAGAAAAACATTACATTAAGAATTATATTAAACCATTAGATCAAGGAGAAATGAAAGAAATAGTTTTTAACAAAAAACCATTTGTTAAAAAATTAAATTTAAAAAAATGGAAACCTTTGTCGATGTTAGAAAGAAAAATAGTGTTTTATAATTCAGTTGATAGCTGGTTAAAAAATTTTAACATTGAACCATCAGCTAAAAATCTGCCATATGACTTATTGATAAAAATCATTACAGTCAACAAGAGTTTAAAAGATATTTTTATTTACAAAATAGAAGACTTTTATGTTCTTTCATTTTTTCCTCGCACTATGATAAAATTTAAAGACAATGAATGGGAAATTAAAGAAATATTCAATATTCGATACATTTTTAACCAAAAATATGATGATTATGATATACTAATTGATGAAAATGATGTTCATTTAAAAGTTAATTTGAATTCTTGTGAATTTAGATGGTTAATTAACGTAAAGAATACAGATGAGTTTATAAATAGATTTCCAATAGAAAGTGACTTTCAATAAAATTTCTTGTTAAAAAAATTTTATCAATACATCTAAGTTTTTAAATAATTTGGTTTAATAAATTAGAATAAAAATTTATATCTTTTATGAATATCAGTAATTAACAAAAGATTTTTTTGTCAAAATGTTTACTTAAAATTTTATTTTTTTTCTTTTTTATAAACATTGTTTCAAAAGAATAAGTTATTTTTAAATTTTAAAGATATAACCAATAGTTTAATTTTTTATTTAATTAAAATATGTTTTTTTCCTTTATATTAGATGTATTTTTTAACTTTTATAATACATTTGAGATATTTTAGGGGTTCTAAGTAATTTCAAGATTTTAAAACGTAAAATTTCATTTCTGAATTAGTTTTCGTGATGTTCACCAGGACTTTCTACGTATAAGAGATGCTTTAGGTAGAAAGACTCTATGTTTTCATTAAAAATAAATGTTTATTGTTTGTTTTATTGAATATTTTTTCTTTCATGGGTTCTTAAGGATTTAAATTATTTATTTATTAAAACATTAAGAGATAAAATATACGAATTGCGTAAGATATTACAGTATTTCAAAAATAACCAAAATATTCTTGAAAAACTATCTTAAAAATACAATGTAATCAGTTAAAATGTTAATATGTTTTTATAGTTTGACAAAATCAATGTATTGTTTAATTATTAATAAACCCGTAACTTAAAGTGTCGTTTATAAAAAGAATCCATATAAAATCTCTTAAAACAATGTTCTTTAAATAATGCTATCAAGCTTGAGTTTAAAAGAAAAATTGAAATCTTAAAATTCGGGTAAAAAAACTATTAAAAGCCATTTTCGCAATATATACAACGTTTTTTAACAAACATTTTGTTGGATCAGAAAAGAAGAAACAAAAATGTGTTCAAAGCGAAATAACAATGAAAAAAATACAGAAAAAGAAAACATTTTAGATAACAGATGTATTTAATTATTTTAAAGGCTATTAAATTACTCAATGATGAATTGATTTGAAAATAATAAAAGGGGTTGCCATAAGCTTCTAATTAAAAAATCTCAAAATTCTAGGGGTTTTTTTTGTTGCCTAGGGATAGGAAATCCATACGAAGATCTTTTCGCTATACCTTCTATATTTCTGTATCAACAATATTAAAAATTCGGATAAAAATGTAAAAAAATATTCTTTATTTAAAGTTGTAAAAAATATTGTAGTAGTTTGAAAAGAAACCTTTTTAATATGATACAACAGCTGCGACATAAGAAACATGACGATTTTTAAGAAATAAAGTAAATTATCTGCTAAAGTGTTATAATTAAATAAAAAGTTATCCGACCTTTTAGTATCTAGAAAAGAATGTATTATTGCAGATGAAAATGAAAAACTTTGTTAATATTCTCTAAAACCAAGAAGTTTATAAATACATAACAAGGTTTTCAAAAGAAAGTTCATAAATTTTAACAAAATGTTTGATATTTAATAAGTTAATAAATTTAAGAGTTTTTTTGTAAATTTTCAGGTTAGATGATATTAGAAAACTCTGCTTTTAAATTAACTTGAAAAAAGTAGGTTAAATTCGGTTCGAATTAATCTCTATTGTTAATTTAAAAATTTCTCAAACATCTATTTTTTT
Organism: Tubulinosema ratisbonensis; assembly: GCA_004000155.1. NCBI lineage: Eukaryota > Fungi > Microsporidia > Tubulinosematidae > Tubulinosema > Tubulinosema ratisbonensis. Next base: position 15,441 of record RCSS01000019.1, on the reverse strand, counting down.
ATTATCTAAATAAAGCCTTGTGTGATATTAGTTTTAGTGACTTAATAAACTTTTATTTTAAAAAATAATTAAAATTAAGAATATAATTAAAAAATAAAAAAATTTGTGTTATTTCGACAGATTTTACTGTATTATGAATTTTTCTAATTAATTTATTTTTTTATTAAAATTTAATTTTTATTTAAAATTTATTTAAAAATAAATTTATCAAATTATTGATATATGAATCTGATAACGTCAATAGTAAGTTATTTAAAGAGGTTTATTCACTTAATTATATAAAATAATTACATTATACACTCAGTAAACAATATTTTAACATAAGTATGAACTCAAAAAGTCTTAAGAAAAGATTTTTAGGAATTTCTGCTTATTTTAAATGAAAAAATTTTGTTGGAAAAAAATATTTTAATTTAATAAATTAAAATTTTCTTCAATTAATCATAAAATTTCCATTTTTAGCTTATTTCTTTTTAAAGAACAGACTTATTGGTTAATCACTTAAATGCCGTGTAATTTAAATGTAATTAAAAGACATGTTTATTTTTATGTTTATCAAATATTGAATATTTTATAAAAGTTTTTTTATACACATTGGTTCCTTGGATTTATTAAATTAAAAAGCAAATTCATCTTTTACAATTTGTTATTACCTAAGAAAAACAAAACAATCAAATATTCGCAAAAATATTGAATAAAATCAAATTAAAAGTTAAGCAACTAAAATAGAATAATTTTACTTTTCGAGAAAAGAAAAAAAGATTTTTTATCATAAGTTATCAAATAGTACGAGATCTAGAATTAAAAAGATTGTAATCTCTTAATTTCTTTTTTTCTCAAAAATTATTGGCTAATTTTTTTAATTTAAAAAATTTTTTAATATAAAATATATTTGCTGGGAAAAGGAAATTTAAATATTTAAATATTATTTTTTACCCTTAGTATGCAAAGATTGGCTAATTTCTGGGCGAGAATAAGTTTTTATCTTCCGAGTGGTAAAAGAACGGCTTTCATGGTTTTATGGGGTTCATTTATCTATTTCATAGTTGTTCCCATGTATTTTGTCTTACAATTTTACCGCGATCCTAAAATAGACGTGAAACGTTTACAGTTTTTTGATGACGATGTGAATCAGGCACAAGTTGATGTACGCGCAAATAGTTTGAGAATGCTTGGGTTTGTCGGTGTGTCTGCTGTCATTGGTTTAGGCACTACAAAAGAAAAGATAAAAATAACTTTACCGCGTAAAAAATGGTCCCATTTAGAACCATTTAACTACCGAAATAATCTTGAATACATTTATTTGAAAGAAACGGAAGGTACTGTCGACGAAGAAGTTACTAATCAACTTAAATTAGAAGCAAACATAGTATTTCATATGTTTTTTATGAAATTTACTTACAATTATGAAAAGGAGTTGGACTTATTTAACCAGAATAAGGGTGGTAAAGAAAATGAAGAGACTGTTAAAGTGTTAAGTATGTCAACAAAAGAAGAAAAAGGAAGATTATTTATCAAAGCTTTAATTGAATTACCTTTGCCATCTTATTTGGATATCTCATTAAAAGATTTGGAGATTAGTTTATGTGAAGATACTAGCGGTAAATTATGTGATTTTGTTATCAATATCGAATCTTTTACCAAGACAGATTTAACATTAATTCTAGATAAACAAAACATTTTTGCCCTTAAAAGATTCTTATTTAAGTTAGATCGAAAAGACTATAAATCCCTTGGAAATGCTCGTATTTTTTTCACTTCTACTGATAATCCCTATGCTTCAGATTATCACAAATCGTTGATAGCAATTTTAAAAACCTTTGTCAAAGAAATTCCTAATCGACATAATCAACAAAAAATTGAATCTCGTAATGCTNTTTTTATTTTTTGATTCTACTTTATTTTGAATAAAAAATACGAAACTAAGGAGATCAAATTCTTGATTAATTTCTAATTCAAGTTTAAATTTTCTTTTAAAGAAAAGGCGTTTACAAGTGGTCTGCTAGGGTCTATTGATATTTCATTCTTACTAGATCTAAGCTTTAAACCTGTACAAAATTCAAATTCGAAATCATTTGGAAAATTTAAACTTATTGGTCCTTCAACAAAAGTAGAAGAGTAAATTTCATTGGTAATTAAAAATGAATTATCATTGGTTGAGGCCATCGTATAAATGTTTAAGCAATTATTTTCTAATACTTTACTTTTTGATGAACTGATACTTGGTTTCATACACAAATCGGGCAGAGAACTAATTACAGGTGCATTTTTAAAATTGTAAAACAAAGAAATACAAGAAAATATTGAGGAGGCAAATGAACCATCTTCAATTACTTTTAACTCAAATATTTTATCATCTAAGCTATGAAATTCTCTAAAAAGTTTATGACCCTCTAAAACTTCAAGATCTATTTGCAATGTAAAATATTCTTCATCAAACTTTGATAATTGTGTGATTGAGCCATTCAAAATAATTTTTTCATTTAATTTACCACACACAGGAATATTCTTGAAAGGAATAACTTTACAGAGATATGCTAGTAAATTTATAGGAAAAAGAGATTCATGAACTTTTACTTTTGTTACCAAAATGTTAGATTTTTCTTCTGATGTTGGAGATAAAAAATCAAATAAAACACTTCTATTTTGNTGGGTATTTTTCTGAATTTGATGACATAATAACAAAAATGACATTTAAAGTGTTAAAACTATTTTCTATTTGTAAATATGAATTAGAAATATCTACCACAGGAAAGAAGATAATAAATCCTTTAATAGAATGGGAATTTTGCATTCAACCCCCTGTTAAAATTCAATTTAATCTTATGAGATGCGAAAACAGCTACGTTTTACTTAAATTACAAGAAAAAGATAGCATTGACACAATGGCTTCATGTACATTAGAATTCAAAAATCCCACTTTTAAATTGCACATAAGTGAAAATGAAGTATCATTTTATCCCGAAATGGTGAAAAACAAGGTTATTATAAGTTTAGTATTTGCCAAAGTATTATTTTATCCTTTTATAATTGAGTTTGGAGAAAGTGATTCAAAAAATCCTCTTTCTTCATTGATATCTAAATTTTTATCGGATAAAAACTTTAAAGTAGATGATCAGATAAACAAAATACATAAAGAAAAAACAAAATATACTCCCGTGACTAACATTTCTCAAAGTAAATTTAATTTTTTAAATGACATTTCAATTGAACTTGATTCAAATAAAAACACTTCAAAAATCAAAGGCAATATTTTATGTTATTACAATGAAGACATNAAAATTAATTGTACCACAGCAGATTTATATTTACAGAAAATAAAAAACGGAACAATAAAAGAACATTTTGAAAATAACCANCAGAAAGAACCAAAAAAAGATTTACCAATTCAAATAAAACAAATAGAGTTTAGTTATTTAGGAAATTATCTAAAGATTCATGATATTGAGTTGATACCAGTGAATTTCA
>RCSS01000014.1:0-10865 GCA_004000155.1 Tubulinosema ratisbonensis | reverse complement strand
GTTTTTATGCATAAATTTGAGTGTAATTCTATTTGTATTGTGTAAACCTCCATTACCCACATAAAAATAGCTTTCAGGTATTCATTTATTAGAACTTTTAAACTGTGAAAGACAGTTTCAGACGTTATTGCCCTAGTTGAACCACATTCCTTATACTTCAGAATGTGGTTGACCCTCCTGGTTTGGTTTAACATTATTTTACTGATACCACCATGAGGAGTTCAGCAACACTTCCTCTGCTGCCGAGAAAAATGTCATTCGGACCTTATTTTCTTATTTCCTCTATTACGTAAATAAACATTTTTATTATCATTTTACTTTATCTATCTTCTCATCTGGCTTTTCTAGGGTAAAAATTAATTATTTATAAATGTAAAAATATTAAAATAAAATATAATTAATATTTCCCATAGCCACTACAATACACACCACATTGACATTCTCTTTTCTTTTTAATTAATCCATTTTCAAGACAGCATTCAAATGCTTTATCTTAAATTGAAAATTTTATTATATAAATTTAACATGGATTTTTTAATTAATTTTTTTATATCTGATATGCATACTTTGAAGTTCTTAGAATTTTGCAGTATTTTTGAGTAATAAAAATTAAAAAAATTTAATGTATTCAAAGTATGCATAAGCCTCATACTAGGTATTCTTTCTAAAATGAAATATATGAGTTCATTTATCAGAAAAAAATTGTCGCACTGGCTTAATATGCTTTATTATTTTAGCTCCTCAAACTTCTGTTGGGTTACCTCTCACTATTTCTCTCAAAAATCTTTTAATAATACACAAATCCATCCAAATACATTTTTTAATTAGAAACTCTTACCTTGTTAAATTTTCTCTTACATAAATGCATCTCATCTATTTATACAATTGATTCATTACCTCTAATTGGAATAGATATTAGGCGTTATGATAATTGATCTGTTTTAAAATATTTTTAAAAAATTTAAATATTTTCTTCTCGTTTATTCCAGAAATTTCATAATAGCTTAAAAATTAATATCAACTTCAAAGTAAAACAAAAATTTGAGTATTTCAATTACATTTATATTAACAAATCCTCTTTTAAATAATTTTTTCTTTTCTTAAGACAGCATTTATTATATCTATCATCAAACTTAAAAAATCTAATTTTTTATACAATACATTACCTCCACACTACACACAATCTTCTTTGTCTACTCCAAAATCAAAAAATTTTTCTACTTCTTCTTAATAATCATGTTTAGTTCAAAAAATTTGTAAAGTTCTGTAATAATTTTGAATTTCATTGTGATTTATTTAATTAATTAAAAATAATTTAAGTTTTATTTGCACAAATTTGAAAATAATGAATTTTAAGTTTACTATATAAAGAATTTTACATCAAAAAGGCAACATTCCCTCTAAATTTTCTGGCTTCCAAAAACGAGAGTCTGCCCAGAAACTATTTAACACTTTTTTTATTTTAAATTCTCTTATTATATGTCGTCATAAAAAACAATTATTTATTTTTATTTAATTTTTCTTTGGGATATTTTTTATGTATTAATCTTAACAAAGAAATATTCGTATAATGTAGTGTTAATAATGACTCATCAATTTTTAATTTTTTTCTTTTTGCATGTCAACCTATACATAAAAATGAATTCTTTCAACATTTATATTATCCCAAAAACAATTAAGGCAGATAAAAGGTTTTACTCTTACACAACTTTTTAACAATAGTTTACAACCATCTTTCTAAGTTAAACTCTAAGTAAGTGTGAACAATAAAGTAAGAAAATGCATATATAGTAGAACCTGTCTAAATGTCACAAGTTTATATCAAAAAATGGCAATATCAATTTTTTTGAATTTTATTAATTAAATTCTTAAACTTAATTGTCATTTTAAAAAACAAAAAAATACGTATTCAATCTATAAAAGTAATTGTCACTTAAGACGATATTTAAATAACAAAAAAAAATAATAAAAAAAATTATAGAAAATTTTTAAATAATTGATGGCGACAATATTTTTAATCAAATTTAATTTAAGTCATTGATAAATTATTCTCAGGGTCTGCAAATGCTATAAACGTTGAAAAACAATTCTTTCAAAAGCTCTTTTTAATCATCAACTTTAACAATAAACAAGCACTTCTTATAGATTTTTTGATTTTTTTCGTTCTTTTGAGAATGCACATTTTATATTTCCAATATTTTTTCTTTTAAAGATATTTACTTATTACATCATTTCCATCTAAATTGACATAATCTTCGAAAGATAACAAATCATCAGAGAAGAGATTTATACAACTCTAACACTCAGAGAGTTTATTTAAAATATTTTCTTAATAAGTTGTTAAGTTTTTCATGTCAGAATTGTTGTATAAGATTATAAAGAAATTTTCTGAGGGTTAGGATGATATTTTTTCCAAGTCACTACGATGTCTATTACAGTATCAAATAAAAATTATTTTTTTACATTATAAATAAAACTTTGGTATCCTTTGTGCAGAACATGCAATTAAAAAATTTTAGTTAAACATAAATTTAAAAGGTATTTATCATTACTTGATTAAACTGTTGTAATAGTAAGCTTGTATTTAGTGATATAAATAAATATTTATATTATAAAACTTCTCTAAATTCCTATGCTTTGGAAAGTTATTCATCAAAATCATGATAGTCCGCTTTTTTGTATCATAAGCATATATACAGTCTCCAGATAAGCATTCATAATTTAACATGTTATCTAGGTTCTTTTGTTGTTCATATATATTACATTAAGATATATTAAATCCTTGTTCCTAATGTTTCTGCCTTTCCCTGGAATTAAAGTTAATAGGGTTTTCAATTTTTATTGCATAATAGCAGATAGTCACTCTATCATTATCTGTTTTTACTTTGTAATCTTTTTATTGTCAGATTAAATTGTTTTGTTAGGTAATCATTAATAACAGCGAAGTTTGATCTAAATTGAAGGTTTTTTGTGTGTAAATTAGTTTCGTGTGTTTTTTTAAAACCTTTTGCAAATTCTTATGCTGCAAGATTATCTGCAGACCTAGCTATTCTAACATATACCAATAAATCATCTGGGTTTAACTTAATGGTTCTATTAATCACTTAAAGACTTAAAAGTTTTATATTTTCTCTAAAAAAGTCTTTAACATGTTCTTTTATCATTCTTAAGTTAATTGGAATATATTCCGCATTTTAGGATTAGATAATTGTTTTAAAAAAAAAATAAACTTTTAAATATTTCAGGTGTTAAATTCTTTTGCATTTTTTTATGGTTATTTTGCTCCAAGATATTTTTGCTTTCTCTTTTCTTATTCCGTATAATATTCGTTGTGAAATGTAATTCATATTGCAAATCTGTTTTTTTTTTTTGACGACTCCTTTTTCAAAAGCTCAATGATTTTATTTTATTCAAGGTTAAGCTTATTTTCAGCGCAATTTAAAACGTAACGTTTTATTTAATTTTTATGTTTTTTTGTTTTTATAATTAACAATTAAATTTAGTAATTTAGTTAACAAAAAAAATGATTTGTCGTTTATTAAAAACCCCCAGTAATATTTAGACAGGTTTCGCTGTTCTTTCTTGTTTTGGTCTAAGAACCCGAATAATATTTTGATTAATGTCAAAAAAAATCATCTTAGGCTCATGTCTGAATCTTGATGAGTTATGAGATAAATTTTTTAATATGTGAATTTTACGAAGTTAATTATAATAGTTGACGACATGTTTTATCATTAAAATAACATTTTGTCATTTATCAAGTTAAAAAAGTTCTGGGTGGTTTTCTTACCTCCATATTCACAATTTTAAATCCAATAGCGAATAAGTTTTTTAAATAGAAGCAATTTATCAGATTATGCGGTGCAAATAAAGGAGAAGAATTGATATCTTAAATAAACAACGGAGTAAATATGTTTAATGTATCAGATATTAATGGGTAATGGAGAAACATATTGCGAAATATTGACAGATCTTTATTATGGAATAAAATAGTGAACAAAACATCTACTTTTTTCTAATTTTTATTTTGATATTTGTCTAATTTGAATAAAAAATCCTTTATTTTTTATATTTTATTTTTACTAATTTGATTCAAGGAATAAATAAAACCTTCTGTAATTATGAAAAATAAAATCAAAGTGGATTTTAAATTCTTTACGATTGATTATTATTTTAAGTTTTTCTTATTTTTTAATTCAATACTGTAAATTTATAATTCTTTTTTGATTTTTAAATCTAACCCTTTTTGTTATCTCTCCCGATCTAGGTTATATTATGTAAATGTGATATAATATAATATTTTTATATGTTATATTATAACTTCACTACTAATCTCAAAATAAATAAGCTAGGATTTTGTAAGTTATATTCAAAAAATATATCTTTAATATAATATTTAATTTCCCAAACAAAATTTTTTAAAAGGTTCACTTAATAAATTTAGTTTAAAATTAAGCAATAAAAATCTAAAAATATATTAAATATTAATTAAATGGTTTATTTAATTTTTACGATAATATTCAAAATCTGGTATCATTAGCAATTCTTGGTTCTTTAGCAACTCTTGATTCTTGAGCAGTGTTTCCAATTCTTTAATTTTTGATTTATATAAATCTTCTATTTTTTTACTTTTTAATTTTTGATATGCTCCAAAAACCCCTTTTATTACCTCATTCAAGGCATAGATTCTGGCATTTTCTCTCATAATTCGATTTTGATAATGAAATGAATAATAATTATAAAAGTTATAATCTTTTTGTTGAATTTTATCGAATTTTACTGGATTTGAAATTAAAGCATCAATTTGGTTCAATGAAAATGCCTTATATTTTAATGTGATAGCTCTTAGTTCATCTTCTAGTATAAAAATATATTCGGAGCGCATTTTTATTAATTCAATCACTTCCCACTTTAATGCAACGAAAAAATTGTACAAATAACCTTTCCTTTCGAAATTTTCAGCAAAATATTCTTTAAGATTCTCAAAGGAAACCTCCTTTCTATTCTTTTTATACTGATAAAATTTCAGTAACGAACAATTAAGCTCTTTACAATATCGAATTCGTTCATTATATTTGCTAAATTCGATTTCGGAGAAATTCGCACACAGCTCATTCTCTTTTTTTATAAAATTTTCTATTTTAATTTTTAAATAACCAAAATAACTTTGCATATAAAAACTTCTTAACGGTATGCTTTTCTGCTTATTTCCCCTTATAAGTAAAATACTGTGTATAAAACTTAACCCGCCACCTTCCTTTGTAATATAGAATACTATATCTCCTGCATCATTATATATTGAGTTAAAAATGCAATCAAATTTATTTCTTTCAGTTAAAAGGCGATAAATGCTATAGGGTCTGTGGAAATCCCTACCTTTTAATAATAAAGTTCTTACAAATTCAATAGTCTCTATTATAGAAGATTGGAAATTATTAAGTATTTTTATCATTTTATTTAAGTTACATATTTCTTGTATTTCTTTATGAAAATTATTATCGTGTGAAAATTTGGTTGAGTTTTCTAAATGTTTTGTAACCTTGGTGTATGTACCCAGCATTAATGAATTTAAATCATTTAAAAAATTTGACAAAGTTATGTAGTTTTTTATGTATGAATCATGTAATTTATCAAATTTTTCTTTGTCATTTTTAAAAATTGTAGTTTGTTTCATTAAAAATTGAAAATCACAAATAAAATGCATTAATTGAGAATCTTCGATTTCTAAAGTAAAGTTGGTCTTAAGTCTATTAAGAGCAAATTTTAGATTATTATTTGTATCTAAACTTGAATGATAAAGGCTGTCTAATTTCTCAAAAAAAGCTTCTAAATTTTTATTGGGGTTTATTATAAATTTAAACACATTATTAATTTTATCTGATGAAGAAGTAACGGATTCATTTGACTCGTGAGAACCATGTTTAATCTTTAAAATTTTGCAGTGTTGTTCTTCAACATAATTTATATCAATAGAGTTGAGTCTATTTTGAAAATATCTTTTAAGACTTTGATGAAGATTAACAGTGTTTTTTAATCGTAAATTTGAGTTAGCACTGGAAGTTCTAGAACATACCCCAAAAGACAATAGCTTAAATACGAAAAAGCAATGTAAATAAAATTTAAATTCCTCCATTTAAACTTTTTTTCTGCTCATTATAAATTTTTTGTTTGATGAAAATGGTCATAGATGGGTTTATTGATTTTGATTAAATTGGTTTATAAAGGCAATCAGAAAATTTATTCTATTTTTATTGCAAAATTAGAAACAAAATTTACTTGATTTTATAAGAACTGATCCACTTACAAAGAAGTATTATTATTTTATTTAAAATTTTTGTTAGACATTACAATTGAAGTAGAAAGATATTTTGGTTATCTTTGAAGAATTTATTAGTTTTAAAATAAAACTAAAATTTAAATTTAGAAAAATAAATAAAATATTCTTTAGTAATTAGATATTAAGATAAACCAAACTACAATGTTTTTAATATATTGGCGACATATGAAGGCGTGCAGCTTGTTATTATAAAATTTGGGTTTCAAATTTTGAAATTTTGATACTTAATAACAAAGATAAAAAAAAGATCCGATATCATCTACAAAACCCCATTTAGCAGTTCAGATTCATTTTAAGCCCTTTATTTCCATATCTTAAAATATAGTTATCTAATATTTGCCAGATAGCAAAAACCTATAAGCCCAAATTTTGTAAATGATATTGTTGTGATCATGGATCCCAATTTAAGAGTTAATCTTAGACTTTAAAAAATTTAAGTATATATAAAGTTTAATCAATAACCAACATGCTACCATCAATAAAAAGCAATTAACAAAAGTTTCGTCACATGACCAGAGTCACGACAATATTTGCAAATAGTAAGATTGGATACAAACCGTATCCCCTTTAAATAAATGATTATTATCAGTTTGGGAAATACATTTCATCTAAAAGGGGAAATATATATTGATTGGCTTTATTTAAAGGAGGTAAAATATATAAATCAAAAATTAAATAAAGGATATTTTTTCCAAATAAAACTTTATTTAATAAAAATAAATGTCTTGGTGCGACTATATCCAACCGTAAGTATTACAAGAAAAGGATTGTCCTGAAGTATAATTTAAATGTTATTTTACAATAAAAAAACAGAAAATTATTTAAATAAGTGAATAAGTAAACAAATAAAAATTTTAATATTGTGTAAAATAAAGTTTTATGAAAAAGGCGGTATTTATTGTTTGTTCTAAATTTAAAAAAAAACATTTTATTGAAAGAAAAATTAATTTCCCCCTAAGAAACCATGCAGCCAAAAGAATAGAATAAAAAATAGTAAAAAACGTTTTGTAAAGATATTTATTGTAATTTATTATAAGGTGCCGAGTTTACTACCCGTACTCCGACATTAATAATAAAAAATTGTCCATTATGGAACTATAAATCATTTATTAAAATGCTAATTAGTTGCAAACAAAGTATTTAATATAGAAAATTGATATAATCAAACTAAATACACAACTGTCTGTCTTCAGTATTTAACTGATGACAACCACGCATAAACTAGAACAAGTGCAAAGTGATATTAAATTCAAACCCATAAAAATTCCAACAATTATGATGTAAAATATAAATTGAGTTGACTAAACAAGAATTTTTTCAAGACACTTGTGTTAAAAATCTCTTTATTAGTTGAATTTTGTATAAAAATGATTTTAATACAGTAAAACTAATTTATAAGACTCACTACATTTATATTCATACAAAGCAAAATCTAATAAAATTAATTAATAACATTAAGGTCTGCATAATTTAATTAAAAGTCAATATATAGATTTTATTACCCATTTTGAAGATTTTTTATTTTCACATATTACAACTAATAATTAATTTTTACAGGGAGCTTTATATTTACGGTGAATTAATAAAAGAATTTAAGTATAAAATACAGTAAAACTTGTATGATCGTCGGTAAAATTTATTTATTTTTTTATAATTCTCGAAAATTTATAAAAAAATAAAAGAATACCATATCATATAGCCAATAAATTATTTTTTATAATGTTTTTGTGATATTTTATTGATATTTTGTCTCTAATATACTTATAGTTAGTTGAGTTTGTCTATGCACCACAAAAATATTTTATAATTGTATATTTTTGTTTATTTTGAAATTATTGTAAACAATATTTATTAGTTAATTTTTATTATATATAGATATTATTCCACATTTTACCAGAAAAATCACAAAATTCCAACAACTTTACAATATTGTTTAGATTCAGTGAAAAACAGTTAAAAATTAAATTATAAAAGAAAATTATTGCTTTTGATACATTATCGAAATCAAATTTTACATAAAAATAAATAAAATTTATATTATAAAATTTTAAATTATGTCACTGTCATTTTAAATACGTAATTTTTAAATTACTCGCTACAAACTTAAAGTTTTAGTTCAGGAAAAACAGCTTTGCTGTAGGAAATGCTTGTTAACAACTTTTCTAACTTTATTTGGTGCGGAAAATTCACACTCTTCTATAGCTTTCTGCTAGTTTTATTTTTAAAAAATCTCATTTAAAAATATAACATGTCTAATTGTTAATACTTCAAGTATTTGAGTTTTTTGAGTAAGTCAACATATAAATATTCTTTAAAGTTTTAAAAATCATCAGAAAGGCAATTTAAACAAGCGAATTAGAATTAAGACTAAATAGAATGTCAAAGTTTTTTAGAACTAGAATCGTTTTTTAAAATCAATAGGCATCAAAACATTTTAAAAAGTTTTTTTTGCGGGTTCAGGTAAAATTTCTATCTTCCAGTATTTTTTTGATTAATTTTCAGTAAAAATTATTATTAATTTATTATAAATATTTATAGAATAAATGTCGTTAATAAAATTTGTCTTAAACGCACAATTATACCTTGGTTTGAAGGTCGAAGAAAAATGTTGTGTTTGCGAATACAAATAGTATTTTTATGTTTAAAAATATTCTTTAATTTTGAAGAGAAGGTATTTACGGATTATTATAGTATAATGTCTACACTTTTTTGTAGAGGGCAATTTATACTTTGTAAATATTCATTTGTTATGTTAGTAGTACTTCAAGCATTTTTTTTTGATTTATAAATTGCATTCAACTCTTTCTATAATGTTTATCAAACAACGGGAATTCACGCCTCAACAAGTAATAATATATAAAATTCTTTCTCTTATATAATTAACGCGAAACATAAATGTTTATTTTTTATACACTTTAAAAATTAAAAATTATTTCAATTCTTGTAAAAATTGGCTTGTTTTGATCCTTTAATAATAAATCGTGTTTGTTGAGGTTTAATGTATTTATCTTTTTGCTTTTTAAGGATATTTATTTAAAAAGAGCCTGGAATAGGTAAAAGATTTTGGTCCAAACACTCCAATTTTCCTGGAATTGTAGCAAAAGATAAACTTTCTTGGATTTTTAGTTCTTGAATCTAACCATGGGCTCACGGTATCATGCCTATACCCATTAGTATTAAACATATTTCACTATATGTTTATACATGGATAGGCATAACTTTTAATTAGAAGGTATAGCAAAAGATCGAATAAAATTTTTTAGATTCCCCACCTCTATAAGAAAACATCAAATATATTTAAAAATAACAAAAAAAAATAAACAACGCATAATTACGCCTGAACAATTTGAGACGATTTGTATTTGACCCGAAATAAAATAATTCATTCATTTTCTGATGAATAACAGATATATAAAAAACGAAAAAACATGCCGTTATTGTAAAAAGAGCTGTAAATTTTTGCCTTATGAGACAAGTATCAACATCTTTGCATGAAGATTTTTATATACTATATGCATAAAGCATAAAGAATTTACTCAAATAAGATTGGGTAGTTTTAGGTGGATTTGGAATCCCATTAGAGATTGTATTTAAAATAGTAGTTAAGTATGCTATAAGGCAGCTATTAGACAGTAATAAAAGAGCATTAGACGTTCAAGATAGTTGCATTGACGATGTAATTATAAAGATAAATTTAGAAATCTTAGGGGCGGTTTTTCTGACGATAAGCCATGCGAACTTAAATAGTATTGTTCAAATATATGAGGTTTCGTTGAACTACAAAGACAAAAGCCACAGAGAAAGACTTTTTTCTAATATTAATGACTCTCTATGTGTGGTAATAGTTAGAGAAAATATACTAAGGTGTTTAGTTGCTATAATACCTGACAAAAAGCAGAGCACAATTATTAAAATAATATGTATCAAGTTGCAAATAACAGTGTAAACCGGACAGGTGAACACAATCTGGCGGAACCTTGATTAATTTAATATCTATCAGGACGGTATGTCATAAATATCAATTTATGAATTCTGTTGATTGAATAAATACTCAAGCGAATAAACCATTAAATAGCGAAATAAAACCAGAAATAAAACAGAGAAAAAACGTATATATAAAAAATAGACAAAATTTTTAGATTTATTTTGTTATTACTTTAATAATGGTACAGGTTTTTTACCGCTATTTTGATTTTAATTAGATTTTAATTAAATAGTTATTTTAGTTGATTAAACAATTCGGGTCACATCCTAAAAAATGGTGGTAGACAAATTTTTTAATTAGTTAAAAAAAATAAATCTTTGTTTAATTTTATATTTTACAAATCTAGATAAAATAAGTTTAAAATTTAATTATCTAAAAATAAATTTAAGTTGTTCATTTAATAAAAATATTCTAAAGAATTTAAATTGGTAATTATCTAAAAAAATGTAAAATAAATATATTTTCGACAATACCCCTCTGATAAGTCGTTTTTTAGTTCTAATTCTGCAATATAAATGTAATGTGCAGATGGAAGTAGTCCAT
>RCSS01000012.1:0-14613 GCA_004000155.1 Tubulinosema ratisbonensis | reverse complement strand
CCTTAAAATATAAATTAAAAAATTGAATTTTTGTATATATGATTTTTCCGTGAAATAATTAATAGAATAAAAAATTAAAGTTTCATAAATATGCATTCATGATGTAGAATGCAACTAGATGAAAAAATAAAATTTAAAGACGTATTAAATTAAAATTTTTGTGCAAATTTCGTGTTTTTACCCAAAGAAACGGCAACCATAAGACCATTATAAACAGCATGGTAGTTTTGCTATATTTAGGTAAACACAATAAAATAACAGTAGTTAACAATTTGCTGTTTAAAATGAATAATTAACGTATATTTTTGACTGTGATATATTAAAATAACTTTTTTGTTGCCTATGACAGTAAACCTACAAACAAATATATTACTACCCTTTTATAGATTATAAAAATATTTATTCATATGTAACATATTGTATAATAATATCATAACTCTAAAATTTTTCTAGAAAAAATTTTAGATAAAAAGAATATTTTAGCTAATTTCCTCTTCTTTTATGTATTCAAACAAAAATAAACAAAACCAAATTAAATAAAAACCACAAACTAACAGTTAACCTCGTTAAGTTTCAACGTTTTTAGGTATATTTAAGATACTGCCAATCTATCACCCACTAAAACTTACTCTATATCGTCTATCGACTACCTCTGTCTATTTTAAGATTAATAAAAATTTAGTTGAAAATGGACATTTTTAATATTTGTTTTATTTAATTATTAATTTGTTATTAACTTATTATTATATTTTATTATTTTATTATTTTACTTCTTTTTGTATTAAGGGGAAATTTTTACCTTTGTGTCCAATTAGAGAAAAATTTTACCTTTGATCCATATATTTTAAAAAAAACTAATGGTTTAAAAATATTTTTTGTCGTTATGAATTGTAGAGAATAAGTTCATGATATGGAAAACAATTTAGTAAGCTAAAATTTAAAAAAATAACAATAATATTTATTTTAAACGTTTATTAAATTTTTTGCTGGTGTTTGTTAATTTTTTTAAAACTACAGCAAC
This sequence comes from Tubulinosema ratisbonensis, assembly GCA_004000155.1. Taxonomy (NCBI): domain Eukaryota; kingdom Fungi; phylum Microsporidia; family Tubulinosematidae; genus Tubulinosema; species Tubulinosema ratisbonensis. The sequence goes on along the minus strand of RCSS01000012.1, from coordinate 13,592 downwards.
ACTTAATGAATCCTTTCAAAAGTACAAGAATTTTGTAGAAAATTATGACTATTATAATGCAAACAATTATTATTATAATGTATTTGCCGTATTTTATAATGTTAAACAAAAATTGAAACAGAGAAAACTCATCGTCGAGCGTAGAAGATGTTGTATCTTCTATCATCTTTGTTTTATTCCCATTTAAGTTTATCCAGCTCTTTAGAATTTCTACTCCTTTTTGCCTAATCTTATCGCTTAATGTCTCAGTTTGATCTTGTTCACTCATTTTTATGGGGAATAATTTTACTTTTAATACCTGTAATTTACCTTAAAAATATATAATTTTACCAAAATAACATAAATATAACTAATTATAGATAATTAGCATTATCTGATTTGCCTTTAATTATATAAAAGAGTATTATTGTAATTTAGATCTTAAAATTAATATTAATATGTTTTATGATTTTCTTAACTCACTTCTTTTGATAATATTTATTAAAAATTTTTTAAAATACGATTTTTATGAGAAAAAAATAACCTTGGGATTAAATATCATATAAAATATTATTTTTTTAGTTTTTTACCATTTTATTTTGGCAATAGGTTTAAATTATTTTTAGTTTGATAAACTTTTTATATTTTTAAATAGCAAAATAATGATAAAATCGATCAAAGCGTTGTATTTTACTTTCATATCTGATTGGAAATTGCATATTTATATTTACTTTTATCAAAAAAATTATGAAATTATTTTTGAATTTAATATGTAAATTTATACGAATTAAAAAAATTTACTGCATAACAAACTTATACCAATTTAAATTAAGTACGTCATAAAAATTTATGATAGTTTTTTGAAATATGGTAAAAAAAGCATAAATTTAAATGGCTAGCAACTCTATTTTGTGATATTTCTAGTATTCTTACCCAAAATTAAACTATAAAATTATTTAAAATTTTTAGAACTTTTTTTTAATTTTGAGTTACTTTTCGATATTATTTTATTCACATTCATAGATAAAATACCATTATATTTAATTAGCTTTATATGTCTTTTGCTTCTATTATAGCATGGAATGACAATATTACTTATTTATTCTTTTAGTAAATAAAATTTGAAATTTACCAAAAAATTCACCTATATTATTTGTGCAAGTGCAAGTTGATAACTATTTTTGATTCATTAAAAAACAATCTTAATTTCTTTCTTAAAAGCGAACTCGAATGACGGTGTGAAATCTAATCGTATAATGCAGGTCAAATAATTTTACCCTAGTAAGTTAAATAAAATGACTAAAATAAGATTTTCTATTTTAAAAAAGTTTAAATTTCAAAAATAAACAATGTTTGTAGCAATTTATAATTAGAAAAAATCAAACTATTTTAATTTATTGATATAAAGTCATTACCCTTATCTCAGTTCCTCTCGGCGTAACGTACGAAGCTGCTTTTTTACCTATTTCCTTCATTTTTTCCCTTAGATCAGCTTCAAAACAACACTCGTATTCGTTCCCTTCGTAGGTTTTTACAAAACTATCTTTGTCTAAACTTCTATAATTTTTTAATACTTCACCTACAAATAATTTTGTTTTTGTGTCCATTTTAGGAGGCAATACTCCTTTTGCTTCGGTCGTAGATTCTTTTGGAGGATTAGATGCTAAAGTATTTTCTTTAGAATCAATACATTCCTTTTCTATATCTTTTTCTCTGCTAATGCAACGACTTTTGCAAACAAAAAAATTTGATTTAAAGTTGATTTCTAAAAATTTCCAACTAAGTAGAAAATCCGGTTTAAGGATATCCAACTTAATTTCCTTTTCTAAACTATCGTATTTTTCTAGATTTGATTTGAAAAAATTAAAAAATTCCATTACCTTTTCATTATAAGGAATTAAATTTAAATCAAAAGCATCAGTTACTACCCCGATTTCTGTTCCTAAATCCCTTGCTTTCTTTTTCCCCTTTTTTGCTTTCTTAGTAGTTTTGTAGCTAATTTGTGATTTTTTAAAATCACTGATTTTTTCGATATTCTTTATTTCATTTTGAATCAATGTTTCTTTTTTATTAATTTCGTTCTCAAGTTTTTTTAAACTTATTTCATCTTTAAATGAGTCGATACATGATTTTATTGCTTTCAGTTTTGCAAGGAATGGTTTGATTATTGGATTTAAGAGGTTGTTTAAATTTAATACCTTGTACTCCAATGAACCTTTGAAGTTAACAAGCAAAGTTTTTATTTCCTGAGGAATGTTTTTGTTTAAAATAGGATTCAGTTTGTTGAAATAATCGGCGATTTTCTTTAGTTCTGAATACGTGTCTTGAAATTTGTCATAATTGGATTGTGTCAAACTCAAAAAATTATTTTTATTAATTTTGTCTATATCTGCTTTGATTAATTCTGCCGATTCAATAAAAACAAGGCTTTGTATTATTTTTTCTGGGGTTTCAACTATTTTCTTAAATATAGAATCTTGTTTAAACCTTTGTATATCGTATTCCCCTTCACACTTATATGTTAAGTTTGTTGTCTTGTGTTTTTCTTTATCCAAATTTATCAAAAAATTCCTAAAAGTGGTAAAATTTTCTTTGAATATCGCGACACTATGGTTAAATTCTTCAGAAACAGTGTTGTATTTTTGAATTTCCTTAGGAATAGTTAAAATAAAAACTGATTCCCTTTTAGTCAAATTCTTTGTTCCATTTAATTGCGAGAAAAATTCTTTTATTATTCTAAAAACTTTTATGTGTAGTTCTAAAGAGGTTTGTAGTTTATTGAGATTTTCTTCAACAGAGGACAATAAATTTAATAGATCGAAATTTAAGAGCTGTTTTAGAAATTCTAAATATTTTTGTATCTGGTTAAGTTCTCTATTATTTCGATTCATCATTTCTGCGCATTCTTCGTGATGCACAAATCTCTTGGCTTCTACATAAATTTTCTCAATAACCTTGTCATCCTTAACATCACTTTGTTCTACGTTATTACCCAATTCGGTGTTCTCCCATTCATATAATTGTACCTCTTTTATATTTTGTGAAGAAGCAAGAATTTTTTCAAAGAATTTATTTAAATCATCTATTTCAACAGAGTTAAAACAAAATGGTAAAAAGTATAACATCATTTAAGGGGTTCCTTACTCTTAAATTTATATTTTTAGAAACGTTCTTTTGTTTCATTATGATAAGAAACAATAAAAAATTTTTCATAATTTTTAAATTAAATATTTTAAGTCGCTATAAAAAAGATAAAATTCAAATATAAATGCTTTTTATAATAATTTTCTTTTAATATTATTGAAATGTATAGATTTATGATAATATATTTAAAAATATGGCAAATTTTATTTTTTGTGAAAGTAAATTTTCAATCTAGTAGCCATTATTGAATAAAATATATGAATTTTAGATGAAAGTATAACAATTTTTTATGTTTCTCTAATTTTAATGCTACGTTTCAAATGAGTTAGGCCTTAAAATTCTATAATTTTACTTCAAATTTTGATACTCATTGCTTTAATGGGGTTTGTTTTTACTTTATAAAATATTTTTTATGTGATCTATGTTGCTATTGAGATTATTTGTTTTTCAATCTTAGTTAGTATCAAATAATCTGTAATAAAAATAAATATTTTTAAATCATTATAACTAATGATTTTGTATAGACTAATTAATAAAAGTAAATCTTTAGTTATAATTGCTGGGTATTATTTTAAAAGTATACAAGGTGCGAAATAAAATATAACCACGATTAAAATTAAAATTAAATTTATCCTGAAAATTTATTTTAGAAAAAATTTTTCTCGTAATAAAATAGTATTTTTATTAATGGATAAAACATATTTTTTAATTAAAATAGTTGGTACTTAGAATATTAGACATTCTTAAGTTGACTTCGAATTATTCTGTCTCGTATTATAAATTATTCTTAGATTTAAGTAAAAAATCATTGCAATAAAAATTATTTTAATTTTAGTATAGGAGGTTTTCTAAAATAAGAACATTGCAAGTATTTATATTTTATTAATGACCCTAAATAATATTAGTAAACCAGGAAAATAACTAATTTTAAAAATAACATTAAATATTATAGTTAAATTAAATTTAAACAATTCAGGAAAAAACATTGAACTGTAAGTATTATAAAATTTTTGCCTCGATAAATACTCCAAAAATAATTATCAGATTTAAACAAGAATCACCAAATGCCTTCATATTAAACATCTCTTATAAGAAAATAGCTCTTAAATTCAGAGAATTTAATTTATAAAAAAAAATAACCAATTTTCGATTAACATTGTATAATCCAAAATTAAATCAAAATAATTATAAACTATTCAGTCGATTCAACTTTCATATTTAAAGATATAAAACAAACTCTTAACAGTTTTATTCCTTTTGCTTTTTATTGTAAAAACAATTGAAAGATTTTAAAAAAGATGTAAATTTACAAATACTATTGTCCTGTCCGAAACATTTATCTTTAATAAATTTAACAAATTATGATTTGTATAAGTTTTTTTATAAGATTGTTGTAAACCATTGTGTTTATTGCATTCTTTTTTCATTTTTACTTTTTTGTAATGTTCTAGACGTTTATTTAATCATATAAAGGTCTTACCTGTTTTGTATTTTTACATCAAATAAAGATGTCAAAAAGAATTTTACAGCTATAAAATCCTTTTTATTTATAATAAAACAATTTCTTTTCATATAATATGGTCAAACAAATCCCTCCTTAACTTTCTTACGAAAATTTCTTTTCTAAAACACATTTAATAAAATCATAACAAAAAGAGTACATTAAGTTTTTACATTTTCAGTTTTATTCAATATACCTGTAACCAAAACATTTATAAAAAGGTAGATTTAGGCAGCTGTTAGAATGCACTAAGGTAAATTATAATAAGATGAAAACTCGCAGTGTCTTAAACCCAACCTATTATGTAGAAACATATATAAAATATGTTTCTTATATAATAAGCATTTTTTTATTGTATATAAAAGGTAATGAGATAAAAATTTGTATGGATGTTCATCCCTTGACAAAAAAAATCAACTAAATTTAAGTTTTTATGAAATACAAAGATGTTTGTGTTTTGAATTTCGATAACAAATTTATTCGAAATACTTTTTTAAATTAAACTGTTTTATTGCTAGATTAAAGTTTTACAGCAAAACAAAATTAACAAATAGACGTATTATTAACTAAAAAAAGGTATAAATATGAATTGATTACTTTTGTAATTTTTGTACAATATTTAATTTAGATAATGTTTCTTTAATTCTCTTCTTTTTTATATTTATATTTTTATTTATTTTTTATTTTTATTTTTATATTTTTATTTATTTTTTATTTTTATTTTTATATTTTTTATATTTTTTATATTTTTCAGGTGATTTAGATATTTTTCTTAGTAATTTAAATATTTTTTTATTATTTATTTTTTTAATTATAAAATTTTTTAATATAATTTTTTATTTGTATTATAATACATTTTAAGCTTTAAAACCTGTAAAATTCAATATTTTTTTTTATTTTTTTAATATTATTTAATAATATTTCTCAAAAATTGAATCAATAACAAACCATTTAAATTAAGATTATAAGTCAATGGTAAATTTTTTTATTCTGAAATAAAATAATAATTTATTTAAAAAATAACTTAATTTTTATTCACATTTTTAATTTATTTTTTTTGTTGAATTAATTTGTAAAATTAATAAGTTAAAATGGTAATGGTTCATTTTAAATCAAAAAATAAAATTTCTATTTTATGCAATGCCTGTTTCGATGACATCTCTGATGACACAAAAGTGAGATGCTTAGATTGTTGTATTGACGAATGTTTGAACTGTTTTATCATATCAACCAATGAAGGGCATCATGATAACCACTTTTTTAAAGTGCTGGATTTGTTAATCATAGATTCATGCGAAAACTGGAAAATTATAGAAGAATTTGTTTTCTTTGATTGTCTTATAAGATTTGGGGTTGGTAATTTTGAAGAAATTTCTTTATTCTTGAATAAAGAAGAGAATGAAGTAGAAAAGCATTTTGGTGATTTATTTGGAGTGAATGTAGAAACAATACAGAAGAAAGAAAATTTACCATCCATTTCCAATCCTAATTTCTTTAAAGTTTGGTCATACATGCCAAAAAGAGAAGATTTTGATAACCAAGTAAAAGAAGAATTTGAGAAAAACATCAGAGACATTAAATTAGAATTCTCTGACCCTGATTTTGACATAAAAAAACAAATGTTACAGAATTATAAAACATTAAAATTTATAAGAAAAAAAAGAGATTCTTTCATTTTAGAAAGAAAACTTTTCAACATGCCTGAATTGGTAANTAAAGAAAATAGATTTGATTACACAAAAAGAAAGATTTTAAAAAATTTAAAACCTTTTAGCCAATTTTTATCCAAAAATGATTTTAATATTTTTTTGGATGGGTTATATTTTGAGAAAAAATTAGAAGAAACTTTGTTGGTAAAAAAAAGTATGTTTAGTAAAAAAGAAGAAGAATTTATTAAGAATATGAATATCAATTACAATGTTTATAAAAGAATTAAGTGTTTTATTGTAAAATCAAAAATTAAAAATATTAAATTGAATATCAAATATTTTGAGAATAAGTTTTCATTTGATCATACACAATACAGAATGATAGTGGATTTCTTTGGATCAGAATATTTTGATCTTTCTTGATAATAAATGTTTATAAAAATAATTTATTTATTTTATATTTATAAAAATAATTTATTTATTAAATTATTACAATATTAAATTTAATAATATATAAAAATATTTTTTTATTTTATAATGACTATTTGGAAAAGATTATTTAAATTTAATTTTTTGAATAAAAAATGATTAGGTTACTTAATGAGACAGGGAGACATAAAAAAATGAATAAAAAAAGATTTATATTTTAAATAAAAATTTTTTTACATCATAAATATATAAATTAGTTTTATGTATACTTAACAATAATTAATTTTATTTTAGATTTTTTTAGTAAAAGTTCATTAAATTAATTAATTTTTTAAAATAATTGAAATAAAAATTTTAAAAAATAATTACTCAAAATAAATAATTGAAATAAATATTTTATTAGAATTTTGTTAATTCTGTAAACAAATTAATAAAATACAAAACAATTAAAAAGAACCCTTATGCTTTATGACAAAGAAGATAGAATAAAATCATCTATTAATTTTACATTAATCATTTCAATATTTTTTTCTACTTTGATAACAACAATATTTACACAGCATAAATTGATATTAAAAAAAGAATTATTGATTGTATTTTGTATAACAACCTTTCTTTGCACAATTTTTCTTATAATTTCCTTTAAAAAAAAAGGATACATAGACGTAACTGAGGAATTGAAAGTTGTAGGTGACAGAAAAAAAAGATATTGCACAAAATGTAAGATAAACAAACCAGAAAGGGCTCATCATTGTAGAAGGTGTAATAGATGTATAAAAAGGATGGATCATCATTGTCCTTGGATTGGTACTTGTGTAAACAATGACAATTTTGCTCATTTTATCAGATTTTTGTTCTTTTCTTGTGTCTCTTCAACCATTTCTTCCTTTCTTTTTATTTCTTTGATTTATGCGTTTTTTAGAAATAACCCAATCAAAAACAATTTAATTTTTTCATTTTTTATTTGTTTCCATTTTTTACTTACAACTTTAATTTCTGTTTTTACTTTTTTATTTTTTATTTTTAATTTAAATTTGCTTTTAAAAAATTTAACTTTTATAGAAAAAAACATTTTAGAAGACATGAGTGCCATGGGAATGATAATTAAAAAGAACCCTTATGACTTAGGAAAATTAAAAAATTTAATTGTTTTGTTAGGGAAGCCTTATTTTCTATTTTTATTTGGTGAGAATATAGGAAATGGCATAAATTTCAGAAAGACGTATAGCATTGAAGAATGGCCTCCTGTACGATTACCCTTTATGTACAATTATGAGATTGATTTGTAAATAAATTTTAAATAGACATATTTTTTATTCACAAAAAATACAAAAATTAATAAATTCATGCATAAATTCATCACACATTTTACAAAATAAAGATTTACATTTCTTACAGTAAGAAAAAGAAATTTCACCACAAATGAAACATTCTTTGTCATTTGAAAGAGTAAAATCTTCTAATAAATAATTATGGTACATAGACTTAGATAAATTGATAAAAGACACTAAAACTAACCCACAAATACACTCAGATGGCAGATCACAATATTTACTACCACACTGAGGACAGATAAACCCTGAGTCAGTGATTTGTAAATGACAAGCACAAACACTTTCTTCCCTGATAGATTCAGGAAACCCAAATTTTAGCAAACTAAAAATAGAATTAGAAATATTGCTAGGTTTAGTAAAATTAAACAAAATAATTTTAAAATGTTCAAAATCCAAAGGTACAAAATATTTTCCATTTGTAATTTGACTCAATTTTTTTAACAAAGTTACTTCTCCGCATAAATTTATAAAATTAATTTTTATATTTAATGATTTACATTTGTTAATTAAAGCAAATAAATTAGAAATATTCCTAAAAGAAATNGATTGNGTGATTACCAAAATTTCTTTTAAATATTTTGAATTTTCTATTTTGTCTAAAGATTCTTTTAAACTGTTTTCTAAGTCAAAAAACCCTTTCCCCATTTTATGCAACAAATTTTTTGGTTCAAAATTTTCTTTTACCAAAAAATAATCAAAAGAGTCTCTTGAAACGAGAAAAGAGAGCAAAGAAATAGGATTTTCTTGGTAAAACTGAGGTATAAACATGTTTAAAGCTTCTATTATTTTTATTCTATAATTAGGTAAAAAGCCATCTAAGTCTATTCTATCACTTGAGTCTATTATAATGTGAAAATGTCTAATTATTCCTTTTCTATGTTCTTTGTCTATTTTAAGTTTGTAAGATTGTTTTCTTTTAACTGATTCTGTTGGCATTTCCCATGTTCGTTTGTAAGCTTCTTCCCAAACGAAATTTGTGTCCATAAAATTTGAAAAAAAAATAATTAAAAAATATTTTATTAAAAATTNNTTCAAAAATTAATTTTTTAGTTGAAAGATTCTTTTATGGCCTCTTCTGTTTTCTCAAAATATTGATTTACTTTACCCATTGACATATGAGTTGTACCTTTTAAAATAAAATACTTCGTACAATTGATTTTGCTTAACCTAAGAGTATCTTCTTTATCAATAACATCTTCAGTCTCAGCACTAAAAATAAAAACTTTATTTTTTAAATTGGATAAGTAATAGTCATTTTTAAATTGAGAACTCATAAGAAACCTGTGTAAAGCATTCATCTTTACTTTAAAGAATGACTGACCATTAAAAAATGGATTTTCTAGAATTACGGGTAAGTTAAGTTGATAAGAAACAAACAATGCTAAGTTGCAACCTAAACTTTGGCCAAACAAAATTAGCTTGTCGCTTCTCTGTTTTACAAAATTACCCACCAAAAAGGCAGATTTTAACAAAGTAAATTCTGTAATTTTCTCATTATTGCCAAATTTAGGTAACAAATACGTCCACACGTTTGCGTACAAACTTATTTTTTTTAAATTTTTATAAAGTATTTTAGACGAAACGATTGAGCCATGAAAAAAAACCAGGTCTACTTTCTTGTCACTTTTAAATTTATATACTTTGTAATTGTCAACCTGGAACACTTCTCCATCCTCTTTTTTAAAAAAATTGTCAAAATTTTCTACCGGCAATTTGTAAATTAGTTCATGTTGGTTGATAAAAGTGTGCCACAAGTAAAGTAAAGAAAATAATGGTAAAAAGATAAGAATGTTAAGAACAATTTTAAAAGAATTCTCTTTAAAACTTTTTCTTAAATGCATGAGGTATTTTTTAGGCTAAATTTTATCCAATATTATTTATATTTGTTATTAATTTTATAATTATGATGTGTTTTAATGAATTCTGATTAATAAAAGTATTTATGTAATAATTAAAAAAATAAAAAATTTTTTAAAAATTTCTTGTTTAAGATTATGAGAATTTGGAAAGGAAAATTAAAAATTTTAATTAAAATTTTTAAAGAAGTGTATTAATTAATAGGTAAAATATTATTTTTTTGGTTTTAATTTATCAAGATTGAAAATTTCAAATAAAAAATATAAATGTTACTTTGTTGAAAAAAATAAAATTTGTAATAATATGTTTTAAAGTTAAATATTAAATGGTTTAGGAACTAATTAACAGAAGTGTTGATTAAAAATTTTAAAATGTTGCTTTTTAAACAGGTATCTCCACATGATTTCAGGTATTGTTAAATATATTGCTTGTTGTCTAAGGATGAAAAATCCGTCGAAAATCTTTTATTTTACCTGCTGATTCAAATACAAAATGCTTATAAATAAAAAAACATACGACCCAATATGTTTCTATATAAATATGCGTAGCACAAGATACTGCGAGTCTTTTGCACTTTAAAAAACACACAGTACGCTTATCAACTGTGTAAGATTTTCTTTTTGTTGCATTCCGACTGAATTTTGAATAAATTTTTTTATTCAAATCCTTTTTAATCAACTCATTATTATTAACCTTCATGTAACTTTTCATGATTAAGGTAATTAGATCTCTTAGATACATTAAAGATTTTAATATAAATTAAAACATGACACTAAGACTAGTTTAATTTACCGAATCCAACACAAATCATGCAGGATTTAGTTACAGGTCATTTATTTGTTCGGTCTATTTATATTTTCTTTAAAATGGCATTTATTTTTATGGCATTTGAATGGCAGTACGCTGTCTTAAAAGAAATTTCTAAACATATTTTACAACCATCACCAAGATTTTAAATTAGTATTTCTCTCATGTTTTTTATGGGTGGAAATGATTATTTATTTTTAAATTAAAATTTTTTTATGAATTACTTTCAGAATAGTATTACTCAAATATTTGTTAACCATCTATGTCAAATTTTCTTCGTTTTTAACTTCAAATATAGTAAGAATAAATAATAACTTGTGAAAAACAAGTCATCGATTTTACACACCTAAAAGTAAAACTATAATCAAATATTTTACTATTCAAAGCATTATATATTTAAGTAAATTATTATCTCGTGGGTAATTTTTCTAAAAAAATAAAACATGAATATTTTAAAATCTAAGTTTATGTTGTTACAGGTATCCCTGTATTGTAAATGCATATTATTCAAATAAACAATTTTATCTACAAACATTTTTTTATTTTTTTCAATCTATAAATATTTTTAAGATTCTTTTAGTCTATAATCAATAATAAAATAAATGTCATCTAATATGATTGTGCCAGGGTTATCATGTTAATGATAACTGGACACCGACTTTTATGTCATTAAGACATTAATTGCTTGTTTAGTTCTAGATCATCTAGAACATTAAAAGTATAAATATAAAATAAATTAAGAATGTTTTCAGGTAAATGTACAATTTATTTAAATAACTTAAATAGTAATATTAACTCTTCAAACAATGATCACAATAAACTGTCATCATATTATAATTCATGTCACTATGACACAATGTTGTTAAATAAATATTGTGATGATAACAAATGTATTTCATTCATAAAACAATTTTTAATTTAAGTTTTATTTTTTTGTTGGGTTATTTTTCACAAATCAATAAAATAAATTTATAAATTAATTTTCAATTACATAACCAGAGAAAATGTCAATAATCCTTTGTATACCATTCAAATTTACTCTTAATTGGTTAATTAATTCTAATAACGAATCATAAACACATCTTTTTTGGTAAAATTCTTCATTTTCATTGATAAACTTTAACAACTCAAGTGACAAACAAGCCAACTCAGAACTAAAAGTACGTAACTCATTAGCTTTTCTATTAATAAAATATTTTAACTTCTCTTTGTTAATAAACTCAGGCCAATATCCAAGTAAATTATTATTTTTTGATAACATTTCTGCTATTTTTACATAAAGAATAATTAAACCATCTTCTGCCTGGTCACAAAAACTATCTTTTAAATCAACCAATGATCTTTGAAAAAATAGAGAAGCAAACTCAAAATTCTTCCATCTTTTATCAGAGATAAAAGATGATTGATCATTTGATAAATATTTACATATTAATTCATTCTTTAAGCTTGTAAAACTATTCCATCCTTCTTGTAATTCTTTATAAAAATTTGTAAAATTTTGTGTTTGATTTTTTGGCTTAAAAATTTTTTCTCTTATTTCTGACAAGATTTCTTTTATTTCAATTAAAATGTTAAATAAATCTTTTATAGAATCTTTTAAATTTTGAGTTTTATTGGTAAAATTATTTGATGGATCTAAAGAAAAAGAAGATGAAGTTAACTGAGAATCTGAGTTAAGTTTATCAGTAAAAGTGTTAAATATTTTATTTAAATAAATTACAAATATCATAAGGGTAAAAGAAAAAATTTTTTATTTTACTTTTTCTTATCGGTAAGAATTTTATTAAAAGATAAAATATTTTTATATTAAATTTTTAAGTTCAGAATTATTTAATTAATGTCTTAAAAAACAAATGTCATTGTTAAATTTTATTTGTTTAATACATTGCTAAGCTTTAGCTTTCATAATTTTTCTAATTTAAATTTTACAATTTATATTCTTAATATTTAATTTTATATTTTTAATTTTACTTTTTATTTAATTTTTAAATAATTCAATTTTAAGTTATTTTTTATTTTAATAATTAAATATTAAAATTTTTTACCCTTAATTATGAAAGAACAAAACAAACTTTTAATAAGTCACATCCAAAAAGGATTAATCCACGCAGAATTAGATGAATTTTTCTCAATCGAACTAAAAAATGAAGGTTACGGAGGAATGGAAATAAAATTACACGAAATGCCAGTTCAAATAACCTTAAGAGTGAACAAATCACAAGATGTGATGGGAGACAAGAAAAGTAGATTGAATTTGTTGAAACATGTTTTAATGCAAAGGTTTCCTTTGTTTAGATCAGGTGTTGAGTTAAATGTTGAGATGATTAAGAATAAAGGATTGTGTCCAATGACTCAAGCTGATTACATTAGAAGGAAATTGCTTGAGAATGTGCCATTTAGAAGGGCAGTTCATGCATCTATGAGGTCTATTAAAGAGGGAGGAGCACAAGGATGTATTATTATTGTGTCTGGTAAGCTTAAAGGACAGAGGGCTAAGAGTGTTAAATACCAACAAGGATTAATGATTCATACTGGTAATGATAGGTATTCTTATGTAAAAGAAGCTATTTCTACAGTGTTACTTAAACAAGGTATTATTGGTATTAAAGTAAAGATTATGTTACCACATGATCCTACAGGGATTGATGGACCAAGCAAAGAAATTAGTGATAAAATTACTATTTTAGAACCAAAGACAGTTTAATTAAATAGTTTTTAAAGTAATTTATTTAATATTATATTTATTTAATATTATATTATAATATTAATATATTTAATATTTTAATATATTATAATATAATATAAAATATATTAATAGAAAATATATTAATATAAAATAAATTAATATAAAATAACAACATAATATATATAGGGTTTTTCATTTTATTTCGT
>RCSS01000008.1:0-13366 GCA_004000155.1 Tubulinosema ratisbonensis | reverse complement strand
TTCTACGTGTTGAAACATGAAAAAAAGTTTCCCGCTAAGTTTTTATTTGATTGCAACCAAAAATACTTTTAACTTATAATAAATTGTTGTTTTAAGCCTATTAACCCCGTATTTAATTAAAACCCCTTTTTTATATGCTTTCAGGGGTTAGTCTAAGAACCAGAAGAATATTTTAACTAAGATCAAGAGAAGACCTCTTTGGGCTCGTGTCACTATCTTTTTAAGACTAATCGATATATTAAAAATTTTTTAAATATTATTAATCTATTTTTAGATAATAATTAGAAATTTACTTTTCTTTAGAAATGAGTTAATTTGCGTTTAACTAATTTTTCATCAACTATCATACACATAAATTTAGCTTCATAAATTCCTGATTTTAAGTCAATTTATAACATAATTTTTATATAAATCTTATTTATCAATATTTTTTAAGATCTTACATAAAAATTTTAAATTAAAAAACAACATTTTCATGTTCTAATTTTACTAAATCTTTACAATGAAAAAAATTACAATGTTTACCAGTATTTTTATTGAGTAAAATATTATCTTACTAAAATACAATTTAAAAATTATGATTGTTTATGATCTTAAAAATAAAGCGTATTGTATTGAATCAAATTTTTTAAAGGTAATAATAGATGTCTATTATTAAAATATAGTTAGAATAATGGAATGTGATTAAAAGTAAATTAAAATATCAATAAAATTTGTAGTTTATATTTTAAATTAATTTAAAGAAGAAATCAGTAAAAACATATATGATTTAGAATATAAAAAAATACTAAAATACTCATCCTTACCTTTTAAAAATAAAAATGGTATCTATTTGCTTTATTAAATTCCTAAAAATTTCTATAAAAGAGTTTATCTTAAGAATCATATTATTATTTTTGATTAAAATGATAAAATACTATTTAGAACCTAATTGACGAAATAAATTTATAAAAAGCTATGCTTTTATTCAATAAAAAATTTTGTATTACACAAAAATAAATAGAACTTATAAAATTAAATAGTTAATGTTTTTGTTAGAAGCTATAATTATTTTTATTCTGCGGTATTTTAACATAATATTAATTTAAAGTAATCACTTAACTAAATTCTTACACAGTTATGTTCCATAAATACATCTTTAGTATTGTTATGAATTTTTAGTATATTTTAATCAATAAAAATAACAAAAGAAAGAAAAACAAGTTTAAAAATTTATTTACCCCAAGAAGAAAAAGTAGAAATGAAAGAAGAAGAAATAACAATAACAAAAGACTGATAATTAAGAAACCATATATAAATAATAAGAAAATTTACAATTTTTATAATAAATACTTGATAACATCTCAAGTCCCATATTCTGATACAGGTATATTAAAAATAAAATGTTCAAAATGTTAAGGTACGATTTTTAAAAATTAAAGACAATTAGTAATAAAATTAAGCTACAATAAAAATAATGAATTAAATAAATAAATTAAGATCTTTACCTTAATCAGAAACAATTTACTATAAAATGAAATCATTTTTGGAGAAAAAATGTCTTACAATAAAAATTCATCAATCAATATTTGTTATAATTTTTAGATAAAGATTTTATTGTTATGTGAACTTCAACTAAGTAGGGTTTTTAATACGCTATCATATTTTTAGGCAAGCACTTACTTGTTATTGATTATAACTGTGCATTTATGCTAAATTTGCCCTTTTTTAATTTTCTATTATAATTTATTTAAATAGCTTCTTGTTTTGTTAAGTTATTTATCTCAAATGGAATATATTTTGATTTTATTTTACTAAAATAGTATTTTTTATGATTTATTAAATTTATTATTTTTATATTTTTGTAACAACATGACAAAAATATAAAATAAATATACTTTCTTTAAAAAAAATATTTTTTCTCTTCAAATATTTAATAATTAAAGATTAATTAAAAAACTTTTATTAAATTTATTTTTTTACAGCTGTATCTTAAGAAAAATTTAATTTAATAAAACATTTAATTTACCTCTGAAAAAATAAAAAAGTAATAAATTTTAAAAAATCTTTCAAGTAAAATGTTTTTTTAATCAAATACCTCACTTCTTTCTAAAAGCTTCTTAATAGAAACAAAAGGAAGTAAAGAATCAAAATTAGGATCATCATAAAAATATTCTTCCTTTTGACACACTAAATGTTCTGACTCATTTAAAATACTATCTACTAATTCATTTGGTGAATAATTCTTTTCACCTAAAAATAATGCCATCACTCCTGCGACATGCGGACTGGCCATAGAAGTACCTGAATTTTTTTTGTAAGAATTGTTGGGCCAAGCTGAGTATATTTCTACCCCTGGTGCAAATAAATCTACACACATGCCATAATTAGAAAAGAATGCCACTCTGTTCTTCTTATCACTGGCTCCCACTGTGATCGCATTTTTAGATGAGCCTGGTGAAAAATCACATGCATCTTCATGATCATTCCCTGCTGCTACAGAGAAATGTATCCCTAAACTGCTAGCATACTGTATGGTATATTCCATTGCCTTGCTTTTTAACCCACCTACGCTCATATTTACTACTGTTTTAGGAAATGAGGTGTGTTTAATTTGTTTGTTCATTTCTCTCAAAAAAAATGAAGAAGCTTTGCTTTCAAAAAGTAATTTTAGTTTGTAATCTTCTAACTTTTTAGAATGTTCTCTGATTACATAATCTAACCCTAAAATTACTCTGCTAATCATTCCTAACCCTTCTTTGTCCAATACCTTTACACCTATAACCCTAGCCTTTTTGGCTACCCCTACATTTTTACCAGCAATGGTACCAGCCACGTGGGTACCATGTCCATTTTCATCGGTGTTCTTAGAATCTTCAACTAAATTTATACCAAACTCAGCTCTATCCTCAAACTCATCATGATTCTTCTCTATCCCAGTATCTAAAACATAAACGTCTACCCCTTCCCCTGCACTAGGAGGATAAACAAATTTCTCAGTACCAGAAATTCTTCCAAGCCCCCAAGGCTCTTTCTTTTTCTTATTATATTTTTTAGGACCCTCTAAAAATATTTTATCTTCTATGAAAACATCAATCAAAGGTTTATTATCAAACAATTTTACTATCTTGTCTTCCTCTACGGTGACTACTTCAGGATCATTTTGTAGTGAATCAGCAGTCTCTTTAGATAAATTAGCTATGTAACCTAAAGAAGTCTTTTTTACAATTGAGTCTCCTTTTTTAAAATGAGAAGTAGTGTTATATTCTCTAGAATAAACATTCCTTTTTGAAGGATCTAATGTGTTTTTTAAAATGACTATGTAATTGTCTCTGCAGAGTGATAAGATAAAAAATAGGAACATGTTTGTTTATTTATTTTTTTTTGTTATATTTTTTGATGAAACACTTTTTTTGTATGAAAATTTTATAAAAAAATTTGATAAGATTTTTATTTTTTATTTATTTATAAAATTAAATTAAGTATTTTAAAAAAATAAGGGGATAAAATTTAATCAATTTATTAAATTAATTTTTAAAAAAAAACTTTTTCTTTCTTAAAAGATAAATCAAAAAAATTATTTTATCAAATAAAAAAAATTAAATAACACTTTTATTGTTGTGGTAGTTTAATTTGTAAAATTAAAACAAATAAAAATAAAATTTAATGAAAAAAAGGGAAAAAATAGGAGATAATTAAAAAAAGAGAACTAATAGTCTTAAATTAAAAAAGTATTTAAACAAAAAATGTTGTGTGTGTATGAAATTATTGATGATAGCATTAATTTTGTTGGGTGTAGCAGTTTTGGGTATCGGAGGATATTTGTTAGTAAAGAAGTTATTTATGGATAAATCGAAGTCACCAGGCTCTGGTGCTGGAGGAGGGTCTCAGTCAGGTGGTATAATGCCCGCTTTGACAGGCGAAGGAGGATCCCAGCCAAGTGCTAATCCCCCTAAACCTGAAGATAAGGAAAGTAANCCAGGTGATAAAGAGGGTAAACCAGATGATAAAAAGAAAGATGAAGGTAAGCCACAAGGTGGTGAGCCATGTCCCGCTGCTGGAGCAAAGGATGCTTCATCAGGTGGTGCAACTTCACCCGGTGCAGCTTAAGAAAATACTCTTTCATAAAAAATTAAATTAAAGTATTTTTCATGTTCTTTCTTTCATTTTATGCCCAAATCATTCAAAGTTTTATTTCTTTATTTTATTTCATAAAAAAACTTTTTTTTAATTTTAGTATTTTAAAAAAATTATAATTTTATTTTTTTTATCATTTTTTTAATTTTATAATTTATTTTAAAAATATCATCTTAAAACAAAAAATTATTAAAACATTTAAAATAAATTAATAAATTAAAAAAATGATAAAAATTAATTAAATTCAAAATAAAATATTTTTATTTATTAATTTATTTTTATGATTGATTAATTTCATAAAAGGAGATAAAAAAATACTCCTTAAAAACACAAAAAAAAAATATTTTTCTTAACTTATGCAAATAATTATTTTATTTTTTATAACCTTAGTAGTTTTAGTAGATTTGTTTATTTTTGCCTATATAATTCATGAAAAAATGAAAAATAAACAAAATTAAAAAACCTTATTTTTTAGTTAAAGCATTCTTAACCCTCTCACTTGCACATTTAATGTATTCTTCGTCTACATCCTGAACATCCCAGTTTATGCTAAGCGAATCCCCTGATGAGTTAAATGGAATGATATGGAAATGTACATGGTTTACTGATTGAATGTGGCCATTGTTTTGTAAAATGTTATATTTTTTATAATCCAATTCAACAACTATCTTCTTTATGTTTGTAAGGATGACAGATAAACTTTGATCTGATAATAAGTGTAAAAACTGGGAGTGTTCCTTTGGTATTAGCAATAAGTGGCCGTGAGAAAGAGGACGTATGTCCAATATTAAGTATGAAAGGTCATCTTCCCATAAAATTAAATCTTTTTTTTTCTGAAAGTCACAAAAAATGCAATTCATGAGGGTATTAAAAAAAATAACCTAAAAATAAAAATAAAAATAATAAAATTAAAAATAAAAAATAAAAAATTAAAATTAAAATTAAATAAAAATTAAATAAAAATTTAAAATAAAAATTAAAATTAAATTAAAATTTAAATTATAAAAAATATAAAATAATTAATTTTTTTAATTTAATTCTAAGATCATAAAAATATTTTACATAAAAAATTATTCTCTTTTAAAATTAGTGCGCTGGAAAGACATTCCAAAATAGACAATAATAACATACAATAGCACAGAAATTACCTGAAAATACCAATTAAATGTAATGGTCCATCCGCGATCCATTTTAAAGCTAATTTCTATGTAAATGGCTATCAAAGATGCTACCAAATAATACCCTCCTACAATTACAAAAATAAAACTAAAAAAATAACTGAAATATTTTTCAGCAATGATAAAAATAAAAATAATCATTCCTAAATCAATGAACCATCCTTGATTTCTTAAATAAATAAACAAATATCCTCTAAAAAAGTAATAATTGATCAAATATGAATAAATCAGTGTGATATATTTGTTAGAAATGATTAGAAATACCATAATAAAATATGAAATTAGATTGAAATAATTGGTTATTGAAAATAAATTAAGTTTACTACTTAAGAATATTTTTAAAGAATCTTTTAGGGTTAGAAAAATAAATGTGATTAAAAATGATATTTTAGGTTTCTTTATTCCTACAAAACATACAAATGCACT
The DNA here is from genome assembly GCA_004000155.1 of Tubulinosema ratisbonensis. NCBI lineage: Eukaryota > Fungi > Microsporidia > Tubulinosematidae > Tubulinosema > Tubulinosema ratisbonensis. The sequence continues at coordinate 7,646 of RCSS01000008.1, read as the reverse complement.
TGGGAGGATTAAGAATAGAAAAAAGGTTCTTATTGTTTCATCAGACTTTTTTAATGAAATTTTTAATAATTCTGTATGAAAAGGTATTCTTGTTTTTATGAATGATTTTATCATTAAGGGTGTTTTGTTTTGTTAATTTATTTTTGGTTTGTTCTGGAATGTTTAATTTATGATTTTTTTATTTTATGATGATGTAATTTTATTAAAATCTGTTTAATTTATTTAAAAATTAATTTTTAATTTTTTGTCTTAGAAAAAAGTACTTTTTCTGAGATTAAATCTTTGATTCAGATTTTTTTATTTTTAAAATAAAGAATTTAAAAAAATTTATATTTTTTAGAAGAAGCAATAAATTCTTGATCTACGTTAAAAAAAGTTAAGAGAAACAACAAATCAATTCAAATTCTCATTCCTTAAAAATAATATTTTTTTATAATAAAATATATAAAATATTTATTTTAACTTTTTTATTTATTATTCACCTTAAATAACTGAATCCTTCATAATCAATTTCTACTTCNTCCCATCCAGCAATACTTACATCCTTCCTCACCAAGGTAACCAAATGACCACCATTCCCAGAACCAGACACTTTACTTTCAATATTCATTTTTCTTAATCTTCTAATTTCTTGTTTCATTTCATCAGGTACATTGATTAATTCTTCTAAAAGATCTTGGCTTCTTCTTACTAAAGCATAAAACTCTCTCAAAATGAATCTACCAGATAAAATCACATAAGCTTCTTCNGCGATCTCAGCTAATTTTGCATGAATCACATTTTTAGTCCGGAAAGCATCGCTTGTTCTTTTTTTAAGCCTTGAATTCCAGATAATCACTTTGTAATCAACTATGCCTGATTCTTCAATCCTTCTGATAAGCTTTTCTTGAAAACAAACNACTCCTCCATAATAACTAACCACCACATCATTCCCTGAGCTCTTTTTATGAAACAAATCTTCTAATCGGATAGCTCTTTTAAGGATAGAAGACATNCCTTGGGTCACTTTTTCCTTTTCCGGTATCAATTCATTATCATTGATTGACATCATCAAAGAGACCAATAAACAAACCACAGCAGAACTGCCAAGCCCAGACCCTAAAGCCATATCCATCTCAATAATAACGTCATTGTCAACAAATTTGAATGCAAAGCTTTCGTTCATGTTGATAAAATTCCCATAAACATCTTTACAAATAATTTTACCTACCCCTTTGGTAGAATATACCTTTGCATATTTCTTTATTGCTAATGAAATACATTTTGAGCCATAAAGGACTGAATGTTCACCAAAAAGGATTATTTTTGCAGGTGTTTGTGCCAAATATTTTTTTCTTGTGTTATAATTTATAGTCATAAGGGTAATTTATTTTTAAGGATATGTTTTTAAATAAAAAAATTTTTTTTTATTTATTTTTTATCTACAAAAGGAAAATGAATGCCTTCTTTTTTTAATTAAAAAATTTTTTTGGTATCAAAGTGAATGATAAGCTAAGTTTTTTTCTTAAATTAGGTATTTTTTTCTAAAATTAGGTATTTTAGTAAAGAAATTTCTTTTTTATTTGTTTCTTTTTTGGTTTTATTTGATTTGATTATATTTTTAAAGGAAAAGTTGTTGAATCAAGAAAATAAATTATAAAAATAATATTTTATTTTGTTAATTATTTAAAAAAATATTTTATTTTGTTAATTATTTAAAAAAATGTTTTACTTTATTTGATTTTTTAAAAAATATTTTGCTTTATTTTTAAAATCAAAGAAAGTTAAATATTTCATCTCAAAATATGAAATTTAAAATATGATTTTATTTGATTCTCGTAATAACTTTATATTTCTTTTTTAATAGTAAAAAATATATTGTTTCTTCCCATATTATTATTAAAACTATTTTTATATTATATTACGATTAAAAATACTTTCATTTTACATTTATTACAGCGGGTGTAGCACAGTTGGTTAGCGCGTCAGTCTCATAATCTGAAGGTCGTGAGTTCGAACCTCACCTCCCGCATTTTTTAAATATTTTTTATAAAATTTTATTTATTTAAATAAATAACCATTTCTCTCTCCTTTTCTTCAAAACCACACTTTTCGTAAAAAGGGACTGTTTCTTTGGCAGTACACAATCCAATTTTATAACACTTCTTCTCTTTAGCAATTTCTATTAACCTTTTTACTATTTGTTTACCAATACCATGTCCTTGGTATTCTTTGTCTACCACTATATCTTCTATGTGTGCTTTGAGTGCTAAAGAGTGTATAAATTTATATTCTATAAATAGAGTACCACTACCAACCACTTTATTATCTTTTTCTGCTACGATCACAATGTAATCTTCTTTCTTTTTTAGTAAATTTAATCTTTCACAAAAATCTTTTTCAGAAATGTCCCCCACTTTGGTAAGGCTGTTTAAAACATTAATAAATTCTTTGTAATCTTCTTTCTTTAATTCTCTTAGCTTTGTTTCTGTATTCATAATTAAAGGGTTAAATGACTTTTATGCTAAAATTGGCCAATAATTAAAAAAGGAGTTTAAAAAAACGCCCCATGTGGGGCTCGAACCCACGACCCTCAGGTTAAAAGCCTGATGCTCTACCGACTGAGCTAACGGGGCTAATGTTTTTTTAATTATCTTTTATTTAACTTAGGTGGTCTTCTTTTTATCACACTATAATCAACAGTAAAATACCTGATATTCGATCCTTTGATAAACACTTCATTAAACTTAGAAACCATGTTTTTATATTTCAGTTCTACCTCTGTGATAAGAATATTTGTGTTTAAGTCTATTTTTCTTATCTTTCCTCTGTATTTTTTGTTGTCTTTGGTTAGGATTGTAGTGTATTTTGATTTTAAGAGTGAAGCGTATTTTGTTAGAACCATCTTGTTTTGATTTTAAAAATAATTTAATAAAAAAGAAAATAATTTTATAAATAATTTTAATAATTAAATATTTATAAAAATAAAAAATAAATTGAAATAAAATAATTAAAATAATTAAAATAATTAAATATTCATAAAAAAATATTTAAAATATTAAAAAGATAAATTAAAATAAAATAATTAAAATAATAAAATATTAAATTAAATTCATTTTATTAAATTTTAATGCTCTTCTTAAGCGAAGTAACTAAAATAGACTTTCCTTTACAAACCATCAAATTAAGCTTTAAAGCTAATTCTTTCATCCTAGCATCTTTAAACTGAACATACCCATAATTTCCTTTTACTTGTAACTGAACAATCGGATGACAAGGTTTAAAGAAATCAATTATATCCTGTCTTGTTAGGTTGGTAATATTTTTTATAAATACACTTGTCTTTTCATCAAAAGACACTTGGGGAGGATCTATTATTCTTGTGTTGTATAAGTTTGAGAATTCGTCATCCGACATTATTTTTTTTATTCAAAATATATTTTAAATAAATTAGATTTTTTATTAAAAGGGACTTAAAAAAAATAAATAATTTAAATAAATCATATTTAAAGTATTGTGTTAGTTTAATTAAAAATAATAAAATAAATTCTTCTTCGTTATTTTACTTAGAATAAGAAATTTTCATTAGAATAAGAATTTTAATTAAAAAAAATATATTAAATATTCAAAAAATATATTAAATTTACCAATAAAACTTTATGGTTTTTAGCAAAAAAGAATTATCATCAATAAAATCAAGAAAATCACATTTTCTACTGGACATTGAGAATGAGAACGAAGTTGTTTTTACACAGTCTTTTGAATTTATTAAAGAAAACGACTGTGCAACATTTTTACCTTCTGATTATGCTGACAAAAACGCAAACAACTAAAATCTTATTGCGTTAGCGTTGTCCCAGGTCATTTAAACACGAGGAAAACATTTTAAAGGGAAAGTTTTAAAGAATAGAAAGTAGATATCGATATTATTACCTAGTTTATATACTTTTAGTTCTTTGATGAACGTTCATTTATAAAAAGCTTTCGTGAATTGAGTGTAGCATCTGAAAGTTTTATTAATTGGAAATCATACATTAGAGAAGTATTTACCATGAAATTAATCCAAAACGACCTCGTTCTTGGTGGACCTGGTGTAAAGGTTCAGATTGATGAATCTTTATTTGCCAGGAGAAAGTATAATCGAAGACGTTTAGTAAAGCAACAATAGGGTTTTCAGTGCTGTTGATTATAATATAGGTTAGTTGATTTAAGTATCCGTTAAAATAGAGCTAAAGCTGAATTTTTAGCAATAATTTTTAGACCCATCTGAGAGGGAAGTATTATTATATCTGATCAATTGGCGTCATATAATATACTTATACTGTATGTTCATATCCATTATATCCTTAACTACAGTGAAAATTTAATTGATTCATCTTCAGACGCTATCACACAATAAATCGAAAACTTTTGAATGGGATCTAAAAAAAGAAGTAATAAAGAAGCAAGAACAAGAAGATATGTTAGAAAGCTACTGCATAGAAATTATGTGAAGGATAAAATATGGGAAAGATCCCTTTAAAATAAAATTGAGTATATAATATATTTTTTAATAAATTTAATCAAATATATTTCTATTTTTGTTCAAGTGTAGTAAATTATTTAGTTTAAAAAAAGAATTTTCCTTTTGTATCTTCTTTTTAAATATCTCAAACAATTTTGTATTAGATGACAGCTTTGTGTAATTGCAAGATCAATTCCTTAAGAAAATTATATTTCATAAATTGAAAATTCTAACCCAAAAAATCATCATAAATGATTCTGAATTAATGAAAATCTATAAAATATATTAATATTTTCAGTAAAAGGAAGTATTTTTTTGAATTTTTTATAAATCACATCTAAAAATAAAATAGATTTGAAATTCATGATTTTTTTACGTAAACATAATTGATTTTTTATGATTATTTTTAACCAATTATATTAGTTTGGGATTCAGTATTTATAATTTTCTATCCTGACCAGAAAGTATTGTTTTCTCAACTAAATGAAAAAGGTAAAATTATTGAATTTTTCTGGTTTAACTTTGTTCTTGTTGAGAATTTATTCATGTTTATATCTTTTTTTCTTAATTATAAATGCATGGTTTATAAATATAATTTAAATTTATTGATTTGAGACATTGCACCAAGCTTTGTAAAATCTCTATAAGCAAAACCCGGAAAACAAATTAGACCTAAGCAATCAACAAAGTACACGAGAATCGGTTTTAGCAGGCGAAAGGAATATAATATTTTGAGCTATAATTATTATGTAAAAACATATTATATCTTATTTTTAAATTAAATAGATATTTTTATATTATATTTAGAAGGTACGGTGATAGATTTTGTCATTGATTTCCCATCTTTAGGCAATAAAAAATTCGAAATTTAAATAAGGAAATAATTATAAAGTAATTTATCTTACTTAAGCAGTTATTGAGATTTTCACCCTATAAGAATAAACAAGGCTAATGATAAATACGCCAATCATAAAATGAATTGTCATTTAAATTCCTTTATCATGATATTTTATTTCATTTATGATAAAAATAAGGTTTAAAGATAATAATTAATCTTATAAAACGAGCAACCCCTTTCATAAATATTTCCTCTTAAAATAGTAAAAAGTGTTTAATGTTTTCAAAGGATAAAAATTATATTTTTAGTTTGAAAATAAAATAAGGCATGTATTTTGATTTGATATATAAACTAAGGTAGGTTCGACATTACTGAATTATATTACTTAAGTAAGATTAAAAAAGGATTAATACTTTTACTAATTTTCTTCTGCTATAGTATTAGAATGTTATACTTTATAATTAATTTTAAAATAAATATAAATTAAAAAATGTTAAAATTTTAATATATTAATTTGAAAATACAAATTTTATATTTAAAATATTCTAAATTACATTGCTTAAAAAAGAAAAAAAAATTTCAAGAAATTTTGAAATTAAAAAATTTAACTCTAAATATAAAAAAAAATATATTTGTTAAACCAAAAACAAAATTGTTTACTTATTTACAAAGATATGAACATTTATTAAATATTATTTGTTTTTTAATCTTTTTCTGTATACTTCTTTTTATCTATGCAAAGATATTTGAAAAGATTAAAAAAATATATTTTATCCATTAAAAATATAAAATTTTTTATATTATAAATTTAGAAAAAATAAATAATGAATTTATAAATTAAAAAATATATTTTTTATGCAAATAATTTATTTAATTAAAAAACATAACCTTTTTTAAATTATTTATATGCAATTTAAATAACAATAATAATTTGTCATGAAACTTTTTAATTTATTTATTTTTTTAAACGCATGAATTTAAAAACAAGTTTATCAGAAATAATTTACAAACAAATTTTACAATCAGACATGTCAGATTTACAAAAAATATGCTTAAAACTATTCCTAACACTCTTCCTTTCCCCTTTCCTCCACAAAAAAAAGTTATTCTACCATTTCATTGTAACTTCTTTAGTTTATTTGTTCATTTATTCTTTACATGATTTATTAATTTTATTTTTACTTTATTTTATAAACATTTCTTATTATTTTAAAATGAAAGAAAGTATTTTTAAAATGTATTTTCTTATTTTTTTTAATTTTGGTGTTTTAATTTTAGGTGCGTATTTTTTTAAAGAAAAAGGGAACCCTACTTCTATTGGATGTGAATTAATTTTATTGCCACCGAAGATACATTTTTTATACCAATATGATAAGATGGACCTTAAGAGTGTAATTGGGTATTTTTTCTTTTTACCTACTTTGCCAGGTGGTCCTGCTGTAAGATTGACTGGATTGAAAAAGTATGTTACCTTTGATAAAAATGTTTTGGTCTACAAAGCCATAAAAATTTGTGTGTTTTATTTCATTTTTTCGTATGAAAACTTTTTTAAAAAAATGCCTAAAGAATTAAGTAACAAAATTCTTAGCTTTTTTTACAATTTAATCTTTTTTCAATTATTTTGTATTTGTTACAGGTTTAAATATTATTTAATTTGGGAGATTTCTTCTTTGAGTTATTACTTAACAGGACTGAGTTTATCGAATATAAATTGTTTAAAGGTTGAANTAGCCTCTTCTTTAAGAGAAGTTAGTTGGGAATGGAATAGATGGGGTGGTATTTGGCTTAAAGAATGTTTCTTTGACAGGATAGACAACCCCCTTTTGGGTGGAATGATTACCTTTCTAATGGGATCATTTTGGCACGGTGCCCATTTACACGATTTCTCTTTCTTTATCACCTACTGTTTCTCTATGCAACTAATCAATTATTTTCATTCATTCTTACCAGCTAATCTTTTTTTTAATATTTTTTCTAAGATTGAAACCAATTTATTGATTAGTTATGTGCCAATACACTTTTATTATGGCAATATTAAAGAAGGTAATTCTATGCTTAAAAAGATTTATTTTTATGGCCATGTTTATTTTTTTATTATTTTTATGATATTTTTGTATGAGAAAATGTTTTTAAGAAGTGTGAAAAAGATTAAAAAAAATCATTCATTTAAAAAAATTTGATTAAAAATGTAAAAAATTTGTACTTTTTTTAGATTAATTATTATATTCATTTTATAAAATTAATATCTTTACATATTTTTTATGTTAAATAGGCATTTTATTTTATATATAAATGGTATAACAAAAGATCCTAGTAAAATTACCA
>RCSS01000004.1:0-12597 GCA_004000155.1 Tubulinosema ratisbonensis | reverse complement strand
TATCTAAAAAAACATTGGATGCTTGCCAAATTAAAAGAAACAATTGAAGAAAATTACAAGAAACAAAGAAAACAAATAATAGAAAAAAACAAGTTATTCTTAGAAAAGTATCCCAAGAAAATTGAAGAAGAAACAGAAAACTTAGATCTGCAATTAAAAAAAGTAGCATTCATCCAAGAAATAGAGAGAATGCCTAAATATAGATTTTATACACATTTAGACGAACAACTTCCTACGAAGGATGACCCTGTTCTGAGATTCATTCCTTACATCCCAAACGATGCCACACATTATGAATTATTTATGTACGAAGGGNTAGAATTAGGAGAAAAGCCTTTTAACAAAGAAATGCACTTAAATGAATCAATGCTTAGAGAAATACTAAAAAAATATTCTGACATAAAATTATTTCATTTAAAAAAACTTTTGGGGAACAAAGAAATTGAATATAAAACAATAAAAAGAGAATATTTAGATTTATTAGAATTCTNTATGTATTCTAAAATGCAGTGGAATAAAATACTTAATTTTTGGGAAAATACTTTTGACAAAAAAAGAGTTTGTTTATTTTCAGACCCTGATTCTTTAGATTATTATTTTTGTAATGTTTGTTACACTTTTGATTGTTGGACTCATGAAAATTTAACTAATCTCTCGTTAAAAATTAAAAAGAAAACTATTTCATTTTTAGAAAACGAAGAGATTCACTTGAAAATGTGTGTTGATACAGAAGAAAGTAATAATGAAATAGAATTAGAGAGAATATTAAACACTTTTACAGAAGAATATGATTTTATAAACAATAATTATGATGTTGATCCTTGTACAGCAGCCTTATTTTTTAATTTTTGCACAAAAGAAAAATTGCCCAATCATATTTTTCCGAAATGTAAAGAAACTTTTTTAGTAAAAAAGGACACTCAATTATTTACTAAAAGAAAAGGAGATTTAACTTTTTATTTTCCTTGCCAACACATAGGAAATTGTACTAATAACCCTGATTGTACCTGTGACCAAAATAAAATTAATTGTGAAGAATTTTGTTTGTGTTTAGAATGTGATAATTTATTTGAAGGGTGTGAATGTAAAGATTGTTCTACCAAATGTAAATGTTTTACTTCAAAAAGAGAGTGTTCTTTTACTTGTAATTGTACAAATTGTAACAACAAAATTTTTACCTTGAAAAAATATAAAAAAACTTACATTGGTAAAAGTGCAATAAGTAATTTTGGATTATTCGCAGGGGAATTTATAGAAAAAGATTCTTTTATTTGTGAATATTCTGGTGAATTAATTTCTAATTCAGAGGCAGAGAGAAGAGGTAACTTTTATGAAAAAAGACAGTGCAGTTATTTATTTGATGTTTCTAATTTAAATAAGATTAGTCACCACACTTTAGATGCAATTTACGTGGGAAATAATTCAAGATTTGCCAATCATTCAATAAAACCAAACATCCAAGCAAAGAATTTTTTAGTAAATGGGATTAGAAGAATTGGTTTCTTTGCCTTATTTGATATTAGAAAACACACAGAATTATTTTTTGATTACAATTACAAAGTAGAACATAAAATTGCGCACGGAATAATTGAATAATTTTCATAAAATATTTAATCAATCATTTTTTTTATTTCTAAGTATCTTTTTACTTTTCTTAAAATTAATTCCCATTCTTTAAAAATTTGTTTATTTTTTTCGTGACTTAATTCAATTTCTTTATAAAAACAAAATTCTTTTATAGAAATAAGAAAAAACTTTTCATAAATTTTTTTTACAAAAATACCTTTTAANAAAGGAAATTTGTTTGTAAAACCAACCATTGCTTTCCTGTAATCTAAGTTTAAATACAAAGCAAGCTCTTCTGAATATTCATTGTCAGAATAAAAAGAATCTTTTGGTAAAAAATTTGGATGAAAATAATCCATAATCAGTTTATCAGAAAAGGTTTCTATTAAGACATCTTCTACCTGCCAAAAAGCATACAATTTTCTATTTTTGTGTATTCTAAATGGTACTTCATCTTTTATTTTCTTGCCATTACACTTCCACTGATATTCACTTTGCAATTTTTTAATATTTTCTTGTAAAAAAACCTTTTCTCCTTTGAAATAACCAACCACATTTCTTTTAGGCCAAATTATAAAAGAAGGATGAAGCACAGATTCAATGATAAAAAAAGGGTGTTTCTTCATTTTACTAAGAGAATTAGGTATTTTATTTAACATTTTTTTATCAAAATCAATAAAATCACTTTTACCATCGAAAAATAAATCACCAAATTTCTCAGAAAACAAACATTTAAACATATTTTTCATCCCCAAAGTGATTTTAAAAGAGTGTTTCTTTGAATAAATGTATGTTAANTCATTAAGATTGAAAGTGTAATCCAATCCAATAACCTCTTCTTCTATTTTTTTACAAGATTCTTTCTTGTTGTAAAATAATGTTTGTAAAAAACAAGAAANTTTTTCATCCAAAACAAAACAAATTCTTATTTTTAATTTGTAAAAGACTGATGTTAAAAAAATACTAACATTTCTTAAAAATAAGTCGTCTTCTTTTATCAATGATTCAATGAACTGAAATTTGTTAAAATCAGAGGCTTTTTCTTTTATTTTATCATTTTTCAAAATTTCTTTTTCTTTTATTTTCTTAAAAATAAAAAGTATTTTATGAATATTTAAGAAATACTTTTCTTTTAAAGATTTTTTTGGTTTTTCTTCGTCAATTACAAAAGGTACGTCTTCCCAGCTGTCTTCTTCCATAAAAAAATAAAAAAAAATAATTAAAATTTTAAAAATAAAAANNGATTTTTTTTAAATTTTAATTAAAACCATCCTCCTTTGGAACTGTTAGCCACTGGTTCTGGTTCTTGTGCTGGCACGTAAAGATTCTCTTCAGAAGGAATCTCTTCTTTTTTCTCCATTGCTTCTAATTCTACTAAATCTCTAAAGAAATAATATTCTAAATCACTTTTTACGTCCCTGTCAAAACTTTCTTCTCCTTTCAAATATTTTATAGCCCTGGCTAACAAATAAAATCCTAGTGCGATGGAAGAAGGTGACCTGTTATTAATTGGTATTGCAATATCAATATTTTTAAATGAATTATCAGAGTTAACAAATGCAATACAAGGAGTATTCACGTAAGAAGCTTCTTGTACTGTTTGTTTATCTGTAAAAGGATCAGATACAATAATTAAAAGAGGCTCTTTTACTCCTTTAATAATTTGATTTGTAAAACCACCAGGGGTAAACCTTCCAGTTGCAGGTCTGGCACCTGTCTCTTCGCAAAATTTAAGCACTGCTCTTCTACCAAAAGTTTTGTTGGATGAAATGACAATGTCATCAGGATTTTTTATGGAAACAAAAGCTCTTGCTGCCAAAATAATTTTTTCCCACATTTTATCAATATTTATGACAAAAATGTTGCTATCCTTTCTTCTGTCATAGATATACTTCTTAAAATGGGTGGTAGTTGCTTTGCTAGCCAAGTGGGCATTACAAACAATGATTGCTTTGACGTATTCGTCTGGGATTGTCAATGGGGTTTTTGCCATATTTAAGGGTAGAAATAAAAAAATTTTTAAAAATAAATTAATTAAAAAATAAATAAATAAAATAACTTAGGTTTAATTTTGTAATAAATTTTGAAATAAAAAATTGTTTTTTTGACAGTTAAATTTTTTTGACAGTTTATTTTAACAAAGTTAGTAAGCAAATAAATTCATTTATTTATATAAAGAACCCAGAAGAAACCTTCTTTTTGTAATTTTTATACTTCTCATCGGCACAAAGTTTATTCTCTTCTTCGGTGATTCTTTCTCTAATTTTAGTATACATAAAAAATAATGTAATAAAAGCACTGACATAGCAAGATAAATACAATTCACAGCCAATTACAAAAACAAAGAAGCCAAAATAAATGGGATGTCTAATAAAAGAATATGGCCCAGTAAAAACTAATTCTTTTTCTTTTATTCTTAATTTACTCAAATAATAAAAAGAATAAACACTCAATGCTAACCCAAAAATCAAAAGAAAAACAGAAATTTTTTCTACAAAAAAATAAAATTTGTTTGCCTTTTTTCTCATAAAAACGTGGTCTATCAAAATTATCAAGCATGAAATGAGTATTTCATTGATGTTTACCAAGGAAAATATTGTTTCTTGTTTAAATCCTTGTTTTTTGTTTATAAAAATAACACAAATCATAAAAAAAGAAGCCATACTTATTACATGCAATAGTCTCAACTTAAAAACACTTCCCAATGAAAAAATTATTCCAAAAGTAAAATATAAAATTTCATTGTTCATTTTAAGGATTAAAAAATTAAATAAATAAATAAAGAAATTTTTAAAATTGCATAAACCAATGAAAATTAGCATAAACAAAATAAAAAATGTCACGATTTCAAGTCAAACACTTTTAGAAGAGATTTTTCCAAAAGAAATGCCTTTGGATCAGATAGAACAATCACTTAAAGAAACTTTGATAGGTTTACAAGAGTTGGAAGAAGCACTTTTCTTCAAACAAGAAAAAATTAACACTGAAAACATGAAATTTAAAGAATATGATTTTCAACAACTTAGATTGAAGCAAGAAATAAAATTTAATGAATCAGAAACACTCAAACAAATTGTAAGTTTACAAAATGAATATGACAATTTAGTCATTTCTGAAAGATTTCTTAAATTTTATAAATTTATAAAAAATAATTTAGAAATGGATTTTCCAACTTTTTTAGACAGAAAAATTGAAGAAGAAAATTTTATTTGTTTTTGTTTATCTGAAATGGAAAATGATATTTTTATTGGAAATAAAGCAAGGGATTTTAAAGAAAAAATGGAAAAATATTTAATTAATAAATTTGAAGAATCTTTGGGGCATAGCTTTGATTTAAAATACGTTTATGAATGTTCTTATTTTTTAAATGAAGGATATCCTTTACTTAAAATTTATGCAAATAATATTGAATTATTTAAATCTCCTTATTTTATAAAAAAACAAGAAATTTCTTTGATAAACTTAGACAATTTTAAGGTACAAGAAGATTTTAGAATACTTTTAGAAAAAATAAAGGAAATTTACAAGAAAGAAGAAAAAATAATTAAAGAAGTATTTTTTGATCAAAAGAGGGTGCTTAGTTTAATAAACCAAAGAATATTTGAAGACGTAATTGCCTCTAATTTAGATATCTTATTAGAAAATAATTTACCAATGTTATTTGTTTGTAATTTAGAACAATCCTATATTTTAATACAAAATGTAAACCTTGTTTTTAAGGAAACTTTTACTAATTTTGATAATTCAGTGTTTATTTCTGAAGTATTTTCTCCTTTTATTTCCTTACTTTCTTTAAAAGAAAGGTCTTCGTTCGATGAAATATTTAATTATTTAATTTTTAAAAAGGAATTAAAATCAAATTATTTTATTTTAAATGACACATTAAAACCAACCAATGACATCAAACAGATTTTTAAAATTTTAATTTTCATTTTTACTAAAATAGTAAAAAGGCATGAATTATTTTTTAAGAATGAAGAAGTAGAAGATTATTTTGATCATTTTCTAAGAAAATTTAATGAGTTTATTAATTATGTAATAAGTATTTTAATAGAAAAAGACAAAATGAAGACTATTGACACCATTTCAGAATTTTTTCTTGTAATCAAACAAGTATTATTTTCTAGTCAAATTCACTCTGTTGACATTCTTTCAGATTTTTTTACTGAAAAAGTGAAAAAGCTTTTTCAAGAAAGAATCATCCAATCAGAAATTAAAATCAAAAAAATGTTTTATGAATTTAGTTTTACAGAATATTCTAAAGAATACACAGACACTGTAAATAAATTAATTACATTTTTAAAAGAAGAAATTTCTTTGTGTAAACAATATTTGGAAGGATTAAATGGAATTAAGTTTATTACTTTGTTAATGAATTCAGTTTATTTGAGTTATTACAAGAAAATTTTAACATTTAAATTTGGAAAAGAATCTTCTACGCTTCTAAGAGACACAAAAAAACTTTTAAATTTTTGTAAAATACACGTGCCAGATTCTGTAAGAAACTTTGAATATTTAGTAGAAATTGTACAACTAATTAATATAAGTAAAAATGATATAGAATCTTATTACTCATCAGTTTATGAAAAAATACCAAATGAAGAAGCAAAGAAAATTTTAAAGTGTAGGATTGATTACAGAGAAATCAAACACATTTTATATGAAAAATAAAACAAATAAAAAANTTTTTTATATTTTATGCACATGAAACAAAAAAATAAAGAATAAAAAAACAAAAGAAGTAGAAACAAAATGGATAGAGCAGCAGCCTTTCTTTGCCTAATGACGGCAATCACAACAATTTTGCTTTATTTTTTTCCATTACCAAAGCATGTAATAAACCTACCAGAAAACAAAGCTAAAGCAGGAGGTGGAGGAGGTGATACCCCTGAAGAAAAAATCATGAATTTAGATAAAAAAATACACTTCTTTCAAGAAGTGCTTGGTGGTAAAAAAGAGAAAGCCACTGGGCATGCTGAATTTGGTCCTTTAGAAGGGGTACCTGAATCAGATCAGATGCCTGATGATGAAGAAAAGAAAGAAGATAAAGAAAAAGACGAGAAAGAAAAAAATAAAGAGAAAGATAAGAGCAAAGAGAAAGACAAGAACAAAGAAGAAAATTTACTTTTTAGTGAAAAATCTCTTTATAATCAGTTAATTCCATTACAACAGAAAAAAGTTAAACACAGCAAAGGAATTAAAAAAGTAAACCAAAAAAATAAAGAAGAAAAAGAATTTTTAAATGGTATTAAACATAAGTATTAAAAAAATCAATAAAATATTAGATTATTTTTAATAAATCTATTTTTTTTACTCTTAAAAATGATAAAAATCATTATATCGCTTAAAAATATTGAAATTAACCTAAAATGGAGCAATTTTTTTTAAATCTTATAAAAATAAAAAATTTTTTAACTATGTAATTTGATAAATATTTTTTAAAAAATATATAAAAAATGAATAAAAAAAATCTAAATAATTCTTATATTCTATTATCTTTCATGTAATTATGGTATTTTAAAATTGATATAAAATATTTGAAAAATAAAAAAATATTTATATTCTTTAAAAGAAGTAAAAAAAAATCCACAATTTCAATTTTTATATAAAAAATAATTAATTATATTTTAATTGGTCAAATCTAATATTTCATTTCATAAAAAAATATAAAATCGAAAATTATTTTGATAAAAAAAAATAATTGAAAAAAATGTGTTTTGATAAATTTGAGATAAATTTTATAATATAAAAGCATTATAAAAGACAAATCATCATATCATAAAAGAAGGACTAATAAATATAATGTATTCGTTATGCTTAATGATGTATTTAACTGCAATAGAAGATATAAAATCATGTATAAAAAAATATCGTATTTCTTATATTTAATAACTAAAAAATAGTTAGATTAATAGAAAAAATATTAATATAATTTTTAATGTAAACGAACAGTATATTTTGTAAATTAGATATTCTTAATAACATTTTTTTATGATAAAAAGTATGATTTAAGTTGATCAAGTCTCTAGTCAAGTATTGCAAATACACAAATTTAATATTCCAAGAATAATTATCAAAGATATTTGAGAGCATGATTAGGATTAAAAATTTTTCAATTTATTCTTTTCTATTTGTTTGTTTCAATCAACACTTTTTTTATAATTGTTTCGAGAAGATTGAACTTGAAATGTTTTAAAGTATTTATTATGAAAACTATAAATTTTCTTATTATTTATTAATATCTTCTTACTTACCATTTTTCGTTATTTGTTATTTCTTCTTCTTTCATTAATATTTTTTCTTCTTGGAGTAAATAAATTATTTAATTTATTTTCCTTTCTTTTGTAATTTTTGAATTTATTAAAAATGTTAAAAACCCATGACAATAATAAACTACTTAATCCTTTTATAGGCCTATAACAAAAGATATGGTTTTAACATCTTAGTAAAATAATTTTTTTAATTTTTATCTCTTAGTATGCAACAAAATAAGATAGAACCTCATGCCTGAGAGAGAAACAAAGTGAATTAAAAAAATAAATTGCAACTCATTTTATTCTAAATTAGTCACCTATTTTAGAATACAACATTTTTTAATTTGTCACTGTCGTACCTATCAGGTACGAGTACCCTATTATTAAAACGATTTCTTTTTAATCATTTATTTGATAATTTTGTCTGTTTCTTTGTTGGTGCATCTTTTGCTTTGGGCAATTAATTTTTAGGCAACAGTTTAATTTTTTTCTGAGAAAGGTTTATTAAATTTTTCTACGATAATTTCCCCCAGATTAAAACAAAGCCCCAAAATTTTTTATTGACCTTTCTGATCTCTTTTCCTTTAATGTATCCTACATAATTGTCGAAGACCTTTTTTATTCCTTATAAACCAAGCCGATTTACTTCTAATTTGTCTTTTTGTATGAATTTTTGATATAAACCATTTGATGTCTTAAAATTCATAGTGTGTTCTTTTCTTGTTAATCTTATCAAGATTTGTTTGTTGAATTTTTTTCTTTTTGTCAAATAGTATCTACTTCTACCTTTTTGTTTTCAAAGAAATCTAATAGTTGTTTTTTAAATGCATAGATTTCTGGAGATTTTTTTTGTTACCTAGGGATGGGAAATCCATACGGAGATCTTTTTGCTATACCTTCTTTATAAGAATATTTATTTGATGATATAATGTTAATATATTAAGTATTATTGGCAAATCTTGGTAGAAAAGGTAGTATGCAAAAATGCATTTCCTTAAAAAGTTCCCCTTTTTAATTATATTTTATAATCAATAATATTTGATTGTCAGTATTTTTGTGACTAAAATGATATTTGTTGCAAACAACACATCTTGAATATTGATTAAACATGCATTTGAGTTAAAATAAAATTCCAAGATTCTTCTTCATTAAATTTTTAGATTAATATAAACCTTTAGATTGAATCTGATTTAGGGGTATCTTTTTTTTAAGTGCCATATATAGAAGTCTTATTTATCTGATCATTCTTTTTAATTCTAATTTCAAACTCATAATCATTTTTTAATTGAATATAGTCATTTTTATAAATTTTTAAAAAATACACCAAAATATGTATACATTTGTTTTTGGCGATTTTCGTGAGTTAAGCTTGAAATGCTAAAGTTATTTCCTGATACTTACATGGTCGTATTTAATCGATGTCTAAAACCCTTACATATATTTTATTAATTTAACGGAATTAGTGTTTTCAACTAAATTTTTGCGTTTAACAAACCTACATATTCTAAAATTTTTGTTTACAAAGTTCTCATTTTAAATACTTTAGAAGAATAGTTTTAATTGGTTTTTTGTGATAAAACTTAGTCAGATGGAACTAAAATCGCCTAAATCATTTATTGATTTTATCTAACATAGAGTATAAAAAACCGTCAAGAAATCTATTCAAAAACATTTATCTTATACCTCTTTTTTATATTTGTTTATAAGGCTGTTTTATTTATTTTGGTGAAATAATTTATGTCTTTGATTTTGAATTAAATACTGTAACTATCTCAGTGCTTTCTTTCTAATCAATTTCGAATTTTATCTTCAGTATTTAATTTTTGCTTTTTACTCTAATTTTAGGATTGAACTTTTTTAAACCTAAAACCTCTAATTTTTTTAACCAAAACAATTCAAAGCAGTTGTAACGTTTATTGTAAATTTAATTTATCATGTATCATTTAAATTTCAAAGCAAAGTATAAGTTCAAAAAATTTTTTAGTTTGTTTCTCTATAAACATGGAATCTTATATTTAATTTGTTTACTTTAAATTTTAATTTAAGTAAAGATTTTATCTTTTTCCTTGCAATTGATTTATAAAATTATTTTATAATCTAGCATTATAAAAAAATTTAAAAAAAGATAGAGTACTTTACTTAAATTAAAATTTTTAAAACAAATAATTTTCTGAAAAATCTTTATAAATGTTAAAATTAAAGATAATTTTGTGAGAAATAAATAGTTTTAGGTATTTAAATCAGTGTTTATAGAAAAGAATTTTTTTGTGCTAAAGCTTAGAATATTAAAAATCATTTAATATTGTATTATTTATAAACATTTTTTAACTAAGTTAATATTTATTTAATATATTAAAAGCACAGGAAATATATTATTGGTTTATTTAAAAAGGGGTTTGGTTTTATTATAAAAATTAAGACCTCTTGTTATTTAAAAAAAAAATTAATATTATATTTTAATCAAAAACATTTTACACCGTAAAAATTTTTAAAAGAAAAAAAAACAACTTTTAAAATAAAAAATGATCTTAAATTTTCAATTAAAGTGAATTTAAATGTTTTTTTTTGTTAAGTACATATGTTTGATTGTAAAAATAATTAAATTTTTAGCTTAAAAAATACTTTATAAAAAATTTTTATCAACCTTTGATTTAAATAAAATCATATTAAAAATTTTTGGTCAACTAAAATCTTTATTTACCATTTTCATAAACTTAATACAAAAAATTTCTTCAATTTGTTTATCAGTCAAAACAGAATAATTCAGTTCATCAGCCTTTTCACCTGTTTCTTTCAAAATTTTATTAATCAATAAAGCATACTGCATCTTATTTTTAAAAGAACAATTTATCTTTGAAACACTTGGAAAAGATATAATTTTTATCATTTTCTTTGAAAAATATCTAGCATTTAATTCAGAAATAATAATATTTTGTTCAAATTCTCTAGGAATTGTTCTAATATCTGGGAAATTTATTAAGAAAAATGTGTTGAAGTTTAAATTAGATCTCAGACATGGATTAGTTACTTTTAAGTAAAAAAGAAAATTGTAATACGAAAATTTGTTGTACTCAGGTGCTATAAATTCATAATAATTTGTTAAAAGCACTTGAATCGTCATTTTGGCGTGAAATAAAAAATACGCAAATGTTTTACATTTTAAAATATCAATCTTCTTCTCTTTCTCATAACAATTCTTAATTTCTATTAACATAATATCTTTCAAAACAAGAAACTTAAAATAAAATGTCATTCCAAAAAAATGTAATCTTTTTATAAAATAAGTTGCGTTATCTTTATCTATAAGATTCAGGATCATTTGATATTCTGGGAACAGAAATCTAAAACTAGGCATATCATTGAAAGAGAAGAAATCTTTTACACTAAATTTGAAAAATAGATCGCTGTGTTCAATTTTGAATTTTGAACGAAACGTATGAACCAGATTTATATAATTTTGCACCAAGTATACTTTTAGCCTGTCAACATCCGTTTTAAGACCCGCGAAAAAGCTTCTTATTTTTTCTTGTAATTTTATATATTTTTCATTGATAATCTTTAAATCAGAATTTAAGATGTTTTCATTATTTTCTTCGTTAACATAGAAATCATTTAGGTCACTTTGAGTAATTAGCTGTGTATATATTACTGGTACAATTTGATCTAGTTCGAATTCTTTAACATGACAATCAACCTGGCTTATGTATGCAAATGGGTCAATCAAATTTAAATATAAATCCACCAAGAAAAAATACATCTTTGATTCAAATTCAAGATTGAGCTTATTTAAATTTAGTTCATTTGATTCAACACACAAAACTGTTTCTTCTAATTGGCACTGTTTCCATATTTGTAGATTTTTATTGTATTTATTTTTTAATAACTCAAACTCTTTTTCTAATTCTAATACCATCTCGTTTTCTATTTTCATTTTTTTATATCGTTTAGCAATATGTAGTTTATCTTGGCAGCTGTTTTCAATTTTTTCTTGATTTTGTGTGATTAGGCTATCATTTAATCTGTTATTTTGTCTTTGATCTTTGTTTAATTGTATATCTGGTTCTGATAGTAAATTTTTTGTTCTTTTGATCACTAATGTAGTAGTTTTTGTATTATGGCCTAATTCCAATAGTGCTTGTGCTACTTCTACCTCTTGTTTAGTTTGTTTTTTATCTTTAAGTTCAATTTCGGTTGAATCAGAAGACGAGTGCTTTCTTTTAACAGATGCAAAACATATTCTAATGAATAGCAACCATGCTACCATAATTTGATTTAATTTTTTATTTTATATCTGATAACCCGGCGATAAGAATATTTTTATTTTATTTATTAATTTATAATGAGTTTGTAATTTTTTATTTTATTTCTGATTACCGAGCGATAAGATAACTTTATTTTTTCATAAAATTATAATGAGTTAAGAATTTTTTTAAATTTTGAAGAATAATATGATTTTAAAATGAATTAAAAAATATCTTTTTAACTCTTTGATCAAAACTTAAAGTTAAAAAAATTTAAGCGGTTATTACTGAGGAGAATGAAATTTATTGTAAATAATACTCTAAAAATATATAATCAACCAATGATTTTTATATTCTTAATCAGAAAGATAATTTATTCTATCTACAATTTTATCTAATATAATTTACTTAATAAAATCATAATGTATAAATATAATTGTCCCGAGAAGATGGGACTTGTGATGTTTTTAAGTATTTATTAAAAAAATTATAAATGTTCTTATCATTTATTAAGAATTTCTTACTCACCAATTTTT
>RCSS01000003.1:0-18824 GCA_004000155.1 Tubulinosema ratisbonensis | reverse complement strand
GGGACACTTTTAAATTTAAATATATTACGTTCTCAAAGAGAAAGAGGTAGAAAGAAAAAAGCAAAAGTAAATCTTAGTGAAAAATTTATTAATAAATTATTATCATTTTTTTTGTATTTAATATTCAATTTAATTGTTTTTTGAGTATTTTTACTGAATTTAAAATATAAATTATAATATAAAATTGTTTTATTACTTAATTTAAGATATAATTACTTAATTTAGGGTGTAAAAATTAAAATATAGTATAAATATAATTATTAAATAATTACAAATTAGTCATTCAAATAAATTAAAACACATAAACAGAATTCTTCATTCTCAATTATAAAATTAAATTATTATTTTTCTAATTTATTTAATATCTTAAATATTTCATCTTCCATTCTGTCAATACTTTCATTTATGCTACCTTTTCCTTTAATACTCCTGGTAAGNTTACTAACCAATGATTCATAACTTTTATTTAAGTCATCAATATTTATATCCATAAGGGGGTATGATAAATGAAAATGAATTTATAAATTTAATAAACAAAGATGAAGACATAGAAGAAATAGAGAATGAAGAAGAGATTANAATCAATGAAGGTATTTATTTGACTGTTAAGTACATAAACAAAGTGTTTTTAGGTCAAAAAGAGGTTAAAGAAAATATTTTTGTAGATAGAAAAAAAAGGAGAAAATTTTTTTAAAAATAAAATAAATAAATTATTAAAAATATTTATAATTTATTTGTATGTAAAAATAATTTTCTTTTTCATTTGATATGCATCTTCTTCGTCAGGGTAGTAATTAGGTATTCTTTGAAAAACAGTAAAACCTAACCTTTCATAAAACTTAATAGCTAAGTCATTACCTATCCTAACATATAAAGTAATATAAGACAGTTTATAAAGGACCATTTGTCTTATTACCTCATTCATTAAGGCAGTACCAAACTTAAACCCTCTAAAATTATCTATGATTGCTATAGAAATAATATGACCAGCCTCTCCTTCTTTCTTTCCTAACACATATCCAATAACCACATCATTTATCTCTGCAACAAGACAGAAATCAGGAAAGAAAGCAATACAATAAAAGAAAAACTCTGCTGGATAGTTTTCAGGCAAGNTTTTTCTGTTTATTTTGTCTACGGCTGAGATGTCAGATGCTTTCATTTTACGTACATGCATAAATTAAAGGATAAATATTTTTTAAAAATAAAAAATTAAATTAAAAGGGTTGTACTCCCAAGAGTAAGCCTCATTTTGTTTGGTAGACCAATACCTAACAGCATAACTATTTCAAATGACTAAACTTTCCTTTTCAGGGTGCGTTTCTGCGATTTGTCCGAGGACTTTCCCCAGAGTAAAAAATTACTCCGATGCTGTTCTTTGGGATTACAGGGGTATGAATAAATTTTCTATAAAAATAAAAAAATTTTAGCTACTATAAAATATAATATTAAAAATTAATAAATTTAAAATTAAAACTAAAAAATTAAAAATTAAAATATAATATTAAAACTAAAAAATTAAAAATTAAGTAAAAATTAAGTAAAAATTAAGTAAAAATTAAAAATTAAAAATAAAATTGAAAAATAATATAAAAATAATATAAAAATTAAAATACTTTTTTATTCACTTTTTATTTCTTTTATTTTGAGAATATTCTTCATAAAAATTAATCATTTCCTCTCCATTAATCTCATTTCTTTTAATATTTCCTGTCATAATATCAATTTTATAAATAGTATTTCTTAAAACATCTAATTCTTTATTATATTTACTTTCTTTAAGTGCACTGTAAATTTCTTCTAAAATTTGTTTATTTTTAAGGTACATTGCTAATTTTAAAATCATTTTAAAAGTGTATGAACACAAAGGTACTTTTTTATAAAAAAGTAAAGCTGATTCATAATCTTTTTTTAAGTAAAGAGTGTTTCCTAAATTAATATTAGAATAAGGTAATTCTAAACTGACCTTTTGAAAAATAATCTCTGCTTCGTTTAACTGATTTTTTTCTAAGAAACACAGTCCTGCGCCATTTTTAGCATAAATTGAATTTTTATCTTTAAAGTATTGAAGTGCCTCAGCAGTATTACTTTTATAATTAGCTAAATAATAAATAAGCTCATCAGATTTATCAACCATTTCATTCTTTCCATTCCTCAAATAGTTAATTTGTAAANGTTCGCCAGAATAATTTTTATCTTCTAAATTTTTTAAAAATGAATTATAAAAATTGTCAGATTGCAAGAAATCAATGTTATTTTCTAAAACACTCAAATTTTCTGATTGTATTTCTTTAGCGTAATTTAAAATAGCAAGAATGAAATCTTTTTGTTCTTTTAATGCATTGTTTAAAGAAAGAAAATCACAATTTTGTTCTGTTATGCTTAAAATGTTTTCTTTTGCTATTTTTTTACACTCATTTTTTTCTCTTGGCAAAGTAAAAGGAAGAAATTCTTTTGAATAAATTTTATACCTCTCCAATTCTAACCACATATAAAAACATACGTTGTTTAATACGTTTGATTGACTGACATATTTGTTACCAATCAGTTTTCTTAAAGTAAAAAATGTTGGTGTTTTCATAGCTTTATAAAAATCACTAATTTCGTTATCAAAGTTGTCAGTTAACCCCAATTTATTACTCAAATAAGCAGAAAAATTGGTTGTCTCTGCATTTTTATAAAGTAATTTCAAAGAAGTGTCTTGTTTTATTCTTGTTAAGTTGTAAATTGATTCCGGTAAATTTGATTTTTTATAATTTATGATTGCGTCATTAAAATTATTTTGTAAATGAAAAAATTTACCTTGCAAAAAATATTTACCATCACATTCTGGAATTAAATCAATTAATTTATGAAAAAAATCTTCGTTTATAAAATAATTTGCCATTTCAACCAAAGCATCCACATTCGTAAACCATTTACTTTTTTTATGCCCATCCAAACAATCTTTTACAAAATTAAAATTGTAAATTTCTGTTTTATTTCTAAAACTAAAATCAATTTTAAATTTAACATTTTCGTTCATAAATTTGTAATCTTCTAATTTTATTACTTCATTTCCTTTNATGTATTCGTTTAACAATCTAAGTGTTTTGTTATTAAAAATGTGTGTCTCATTCTTTAATAAATAAACCATTTCTAATCCTAAATCAAAATTAGTGTCNAAAAAAAATAATCTGGCATTTTCTAAATCATTAATTGACAAAAAAAAGAACCCTTTTAGTATTTTGTCAGCAAAAGAATCTTCTTTTAAGGTTAGCTCTCTTTTGTTCCTCGTTCTTATTTGTTCGTTTAAAAAATGAGAATTGNGAAGAGTTTGTGCGTTTTGTTGCAGATCTTCGGCAAAGTTCGTGTGTTTNATCACAAATTTGAGTATTTTGACAAAGTCGTCTTTTTTTGAGTGGTTGTAGTATACCATGCTTAGAGGGATCAGTTCACTTAAAGCACTACCACTTTCTGCTGAGTTAAGTACGTCTGTTAAGGCGTCGTTGGTTGGTAAATTGTTTTCGTCTATTTCGTAAATACCGAATTCTCCTAAGTTTATTGTTAACATAAAGGATTTCTAAATAAAATAAAATTATTATTTTTTTATTAAAATTATTATTTTTTATTTAAATAATTATTTTTTATTAAAATTATTATTTTTTTAATAAATTAAATAAAATTATTTTTTTAAAATGCAATGATTGATTTTTAACAATCAAAATTTGTTTGATGTGGTGACTAATAAAAATGGCGACTAATAAAAATGGGTTATTTTTTAAATAATTTAATATTAAATCAATAAAATAATATATAGAATAATAAAAATAGTAAAATTAATTAGATTAATTTATAAAAAGATCAAAACTTAAAAAGAAGNAGAAATCCATGACAAAAAGATTTAAGTAATTTTGGCTTTCACAATATAAATATATATCTATGCATTTTTTTGATTTAACAAAGGCATTACGAGAACAAATAAAAGAATATCAATCCTTTACGTTATTTTTAATTTTAAGAAAGACGTTTTTAAAATATTTTAAATTTAGAAAAGCTAAAAATTCCTATAAAAATGTGATTTTATACCTACTAATAGTCCTTCTCGCAAAGTTCTATTCAAAAAGACAAAAAAGCTTTCTCTTTTATTTTTTAGACTAATCTATAAGTAAAGTTTGTACAATTGGTTGTTTTGATAACATTTAAATCATAATATTTGATTTTTAATAGATTTATTCTTTTGTAGTATTATCGACCAATATATTTATTCAAATACTTATAAGGTTGATTAAAGATACTCTTTCCCGTTACGTATATACTTCCTCAATCTTTCGATTAAATCTTTCTAAACAATTATTTGTACTGGAAAAAATATCAAATGATTCGTTCCAATTAGAATTTTTTTCCAAATATAATTTCCTAAAGTCTTTGATAAAAATTAAAATATTTCTTAATTCTTTTTACTTTTTCAAAAACAACTTTACTCCTTCTTCAAATAGCGGTTCCAAGAAAAGCTGCTGAATAAAATATATATCATTTAAAATTAATTTTTTAAATTCTTTGGTGTCGGTAAGTTTAGCTGTAATTAACCTAACAATATGAGCCAACAGTTTGTTCTTTTAGCCAATGGAAAACATTTTTGAATTCCACTAGATATATAAGATGAATTATCTGCATTAATACCCTGGGTTCTAAGTTTATATTGTGAGCTCTGCGTTGATTTTTATAGAGGCCAAAACTTTGAAGTAAGGGTCTCTGGTTCTGTTTCAATTATAGCTAATGCAGTTAAAAAGAATGATTCGTCAAAATCGCTAAAACCCAGAACTATGACTGGAAAGTTACAATCATTTAACTTGTATGTTACATCTATGTGTATATACTTGACATTTTTTAATTTTTTTATAAGATTTATAGTTGAAAAAACAACAACTAAATGATTAAACTGTAAAACATTGCATTGAAAGCATTTTCTGAGGACTTTAAATTAATATTATTACAAAAATATTCTATTTCATCTGTAGTGAGCCCAGATTTATTTTGTTTTAATTGTTTTTTATAATTATTTAAGATGCTATAAATTTTCTTTATGTCTATTCTTTTAAAGGCGTTATACTCATTGTTCATGTTTTTGAATTCAAATTTCTTTTAATGTCATATTGTCTGATAATAATATTATTATAAATGTTCAATATTTCATTCTTATAAGAAGAAATAGAAAGTGGAATTAATTTGCATTCTTCTGAATGCTCATTATATTTATATCTAATAAACTTTTTTAGCGAAAAAAGAAAATCTATACTCATATGAGCACTGCACTCGTGTTTATAATTTTGGCACCTTATCATTTTTTCCTCACGATCTATGCATTTTCTTGAATTTATTCTCACCAATTGTCATGTTTTAAACTCCGCCGGCTCACCTATTAGCTCTTCGAGTGGTATCCAGGGAATTTTTTTGTGTTTTATCTTTTAGGTATATTCATGTAAATAAGGGTTTGCGATTTAAATATTTTTTTAATTTAAGGTTCAATTACTAACTTAAGGTAATATTATCTAATTTGAGTTTAAACAAGAAATAAAGGTTATATATTTACTAACTATTCAAAAAGCAGTTTTTAATTAAATTAATTGATAATTTACCAGATTTGTTAATTACTAATTAAAAATTTTTATTTCCAAAAATTAAAATAATCCCTTATGAAATTTAATATTTTAACAATGCTACCTTACGTTTTTTCAACTGTTGTAGATTTTGATTTCATTAATTTTGATCTAATTAGAGATTTAGAGCTCGAAATGTCAACAGATTCTATTTTAAATTTTTATGGTGTCTTAAAGGATTTAAAAGATCAAGACGACCAAATAAAAAAAGACAGTTTACTCTGTGATTATGAAAGTAAGAAAAGTGATGATTCCGGAAGATTGCCGTTTACAGATGAAAGGGGTCTTCCAGAGAACAAAAAAGCAAAAATTGAAGAAAAAAGTTTTAATTTGAAAGAAAAGGGTGTTTTAGAAAATAAGTTTTGTGATCAGATAGATAAAAAAGAAAGTCATGAAGATGTATTTACTAAAAGAAAATCAAAATCCAGCACCTTAGCAATTACTAATAAAGATTCTTCGTTGGTTTTAAAAAAGCCTATTAGCTTTTTAAATCAAAATTTACCAAATTTAGGTAATTTAAAATTTTCTAAAAGTTTAGATAAACAAGAAAATTTAAAAAAATTAGATGGCAGAAATTTAAAAGGTAACCAGATAGAGGTTCCAATTCGAAATGCTGCATTCGAACCTATTAATGATAAAAATATTCTTACAATGGAAATCTTGCAAGAACATGAGGTTTTAGATTTAGCAAATAATTTTACCTCTGAAGAAATGGATTTTGTAAAAAGTACTTTACAGGATTATAAAGATGTTTTATACAAGTATCATGATAATAATGAAAACAAAATTAGTTTATTTATAAATATTTTGAATTCGGAAGCAACATTACGCAAGGAAAACATTTTAAAGATTAATAAACAAACAGACGATGTACATTTTTCTGTTAATAGACAACAACTATCATTAATTACGGCTGTTTATAATGTAGAAACTCGTTTTTTGATCAGATTAGACGACNAAATATTTTTAAAATTTTTTTATTCCTTAATGATAAAGGTAAATGCTAACCAGAAAGGAAATGCTTTACTAAATTACTTATCAAAATCACAGTGGTACTTCGATTCATCAATAAACTTTGATTATGAATTCACTTCCATTGGTTTATTATTTCTCTCATTAAAATTTCACATGTGTAAACCAGATTATATCCTCAGAAGAATGGCTAAAAGTGTTACAAAATCTCATAAAATACTTTTACTCCTAGCAGATGTAAAAAATTATGAATTAATATTAGAACAATTATTTATTAATTCATACAAATATAATTTTACAATATTAATTAGTGTTAATAATGAAGAGTGTAGTGAATATCTTAAATTAATTGATTTAAATCAATATAAAAATACAGAAATATTAAAGAATAAGAAAGAAAATTTGATTGATAATTTTATTGGTTTATTTCCTAAAATTAATATGAATGACATTGTGAATATTAAAAGAGCATTTCTTAATTTGAGGAGTGTAATTAATTCATCTGAGAAAGAGCTTTGTAATGTAAATGGGATTAATAAAAGTAAAGCTGCTAATTTGGTAAAATATTTTGATATGAAATTTAAATAAAAAATCTCGCAAGCTGGAGTTGAACCAGCGACCTAGAGATNTCAGCAAACTCTACAGTCTCCCGCTCTACCACTGAGCTATTGCGAGTTATTAATAGAAAGAAAGGTAATAATATAATTTAAATAAAATATACAGTTATTTCTTTTATTATGTTAAATTTTATCTACAGTATTTAAAAATCATTCTTAAAGTTTCATAAAATAAAAAAAAATTTGACATAATAAATGAAAAAATCTTTAATACTTCAAATACTTAGAAAATAATTATTGATTATTTAAAATTATAAAAAAAAATATTATAAATGATACAAGTAAGAGAAAAACTTGAATAAACAAAATAGCTTATTAAGTCAATATATTGAAAAACAGTTCTAGAAAACTTAACAAATAAATTATATTTATAAGATTTAATGATTGTGTGAGAATTTTCATAATTCTTTTTCTTAACACAAAAATCAAGAAATTACAAAAATTTATTGGTTAATTTAACAAGAACTTTTAAAAAAATTTTTTCAAAATAAAGTGAATATTTAAATAAAATCCTTGATAATTTTTTGTGAATTTTTTAGAAATATCAATAAATAAACAATTTATTCTAAATTTACGCATTTTTTTCATAGTAAAATTTTTATTATAACAAGATTGTTAGTATTTTTTATAAATAAAGGAATTAAGTAAAATTTACATTTTTTAGACAGTAAAAATGAAAAATAAGTTAAAAAATTTTTTTGGTGCCTAGGAACGTGAAATCCATATGAAGATCTTTTCGCTATACCTAATATAAAAATATTTATACCTAGTCGACGGAAACATACGGCAAGTATGTTTCTACATACTTAGGTATAGCTCAAGATACTACGATTGTTTTACCCGCTAAAACCCACCCTCGTACACTCTATAAACTGCTTAGGTCTATCTTACCTTGCAGACTTTGGTTAAGGAAGTATTTATTTCTCTTTTCCTAGATGACAAAAAGGTGGTTCGTTTTACTACAACCTCCTCAAGATATTCTACTGATGCTAGTATATTACCTTGCGAATCTTTCGATATCATTAGTTAAACTTTATCGTGTTGTACATAACTCTTCTCCTAGGAGCCTGCCAGTGTCGCTTCTTCAATCATTAGTTTAAGAAACCTAAAGTTAAAAAATTAGCTGCGTAACTGTATAAAGAAGATAATACCTAATATTTTAAAGGTTTAATGTCCTGTTCGCATATAGTATTTTTGAGTTTATCTTGTCTCTAAGCTACTTGTGGCAGAGTGACCTTGACACTGTTTCGGAATAAGCCTTATACATTTTATTTACTGATATTTTGGAAAGTTTAATTATAAAAGAAATATTTATTTGTATAAATATTAAAAACAATTATATAATTATTGTGAATTCAATCATTATTATCAATTATTTCTCTTATTAAGTCTATTTGTGATTGTTATTTTCAACAAAATCATACAAATATGACATAAATAAACTTCAATTTATTTCTGCTTTTTTTTCTTTAGACCTCATTTACATTTTTTAACCCCGTAAGTATCATCATTTGCTATGGTTAACAAAATTTTATATATGATTATAGTTTTATAAATAAACCCACTGTACCTCAAGAAATTATAAGCTTTTTACACAATAAAAATTACTATAGTACAGAGAAATCGTGTTTATCTAAAATTGGTAAAAGAATATTTTTAGTTTTAGTTTTACACTTGAATTATAAAAAACTGCTTTATAGTGTAACTGCCAGTTGTAGAAGGTGCTTTAGCTCTCCTTTATGGAATAAAGGGTGTTTCCATACTGGGAGTGATGTATCAGGCCCAGTGTGGAAATATAATGATTGGTCAAATCATAAGGAGTAAAAGTATTTAAGAAATATTTTAAAAAAATGATGCGTTCTTCTAAGTTTAATAAATCCAAACCGGAGAGATCCGGGTTATCCAACCCCGCCTAAACTAAAATCTTCTAAAACCTTTCCTTCCTTCCTCTGTTGTACTTTTTAGTACGTGAATAGCAGATTTCTAAAGATACAAAAACTTTGTTAATTTAAAACAAGCAAACTTCCCTGCAATAGTTCTTTCAATTTACCAAAGCTTTTTTGCACAACCTGCACTTCTTGTTTTTCTTTTTCAATACTTCTTTATAAACCCAATGATATCGTATTAGTCTATCTTTACCACTTCATCTATTAAATTTTGAAGGTAAATTTATAGTATGTTTTTGTCTAAAGAGTTATAATAAATTGAAAGATATTTTCTATTTAAATACTTTTAACTTGATCACTTGGTTTCTTTTTTAACTTACATTCGACTAATGATTTATTGTTTTATAATGGCAATTTTCAAAAAGTAAGACTTAATTTCTTGCTAATTATTTTTGTATTTAAATTAAGAATACTTATTATTATAAAAAGGGGTTGGGTCAAATTACTTTATTTTATACAGTATGTCTATGATCATCTATGAAATTTTTAAAATTTGTTTACGAAATACCAATATAATAAGATTTGTTATTTTGTCTGTTAAACTAGTTATAAGATAGGCTCAACGTTTTGACACTATCATAAAGAATTTAAGTATGAAATTGACACCCATAAGAACTCTTTCCGTTATAATTTGGCAATGTTTGATAAATTTTAACATAATTTTTAGCCTTTCTGATTTAAATTTTGAGAAATTTATAGATGGAATTGGTGATTAATTTTTTTATACTCTGTTTGATCAATCCAATTCATCGAAATGCTGCGATAGGGCTGTTTTTTCTTTTTTTCGATTACAACTTTTGGTATAATTAGTTATGTGCTTGCCAAGAAGCATTTCAGTTCTTAGTAAATACTCTAAAAAGGCAATACTCTCTAGGTGGTCAGATAAAGGATTAGCTTCTTTTTTCTTCCTAAGCAGGTGTGATACTACATTTTTTATCAAAATATATTCTTTTTTATCGTTTTTATTCATCTATAATTCTTTTTGCATAGTGAGTTGGTGAGGTTGTTTATTTTTTCATTAGAAATTAATTTTTTTAATTATTCATTTTACTGAAATATTCATTAGAAACCTAAATTTCAAGACATAAACCCTTTTAAATATTTTTGTATTTATTAAAGACGATAAATATATTATCTCAGTGCGTTTTTTTAAATATAATCTAAGCTACTGATGTGCCCTTTATCTAATGCACAACTATATTTAAAATTAAAATTTAAATAATAGAAACAGTAATAACTGTCAGTTATGTTAATTTAACTTATTCTCAAATTATTCTAAGATTTTCAAAATTTTTGGTCATTTGAGCACAAATCAGCATGTTTTAGACTTTAAAAACTCATGTCGCTTTAAGAAAATCATATTATCATTAGAAGTTGATTACAACTATTTATTTTTGTTTTTTAAAAATAGTTNACCGCTGGGTAGTGGAATGAACACACTCCTTTTTGACCATGTCTACTACAAAACTTGTCACCAATGTTAGGGTTCCTTTCTATTCTTAATCTGACTATGATAAGTGAATCTGCTAAAATTATTTTATCAACAAAACCACCCTCCATGCCATTGTAATTTTTTACCTTTTTTTCATTAAACTCTGAAAAAGAATAAAAAAATGAATTAGGTGTCAGAAAAGTGCCTTCTTCGATTATTTCTATTAAATTTTGATTTTTTTCTAAGTGAATTATCTCTGTTTTATAAACAAATCCATTAAACATTCCTCTCTCTTTGCTACTTTTATTGATTATCATAGCATCTTCCATATCGTAAGCTGTGTAACTTAACACTGCTATGATTGTATTCACTCCCAAAGGATAATCTTGTAAATCATATTTAGAATAATTGTTAGTTTGTACGATTGGTATTTGATTGTAAAAATGTTGGTATGTTTTTGAATCATTTCTGTATTTTAATGAATGACAATTTATTCCCATGCTTTGTTTAGCCATTTGGCATTGATAAACATTTCTTGGTGATTGATTGTAATCACTAAAAGGTGTGAGAGAAGCTGTTAAACTTAAAAATGATGTCATACTTTTTTCTTGATAAAATATTTCTTCTTTAAAATCAGTTACCTTTTTGTTGTATGGTATTATTTTTAGGTAAAGTTGTTCCATAATTCCAATATTCTCTTCTTTCTTGGTTTGTAAATTTATAATGGCTCTTGAATACCTTCCTACTCCTGTAAAAATAAACAATCCTTCTGGTAAAAGTGCAACTTCTACTTTTTCTCTTTCTTCTCTGATTTTTTGTGCAAGTAATTTAGTATTCTTAGAATATCCTATTACCTTCCCATCTAAAACTACTGGTAATCCAAATTGTTGATGACTCACACCAAATTGCGAAAAAATATTTGTGTTAAATGGCTGATTTTTGTAAATAACAGTTGCTTCTGAAGACAAATGGTTTAAAATACCACAAGGAGTGCCGTCTGGCGTGTGAACAGGACAAATAAATCCATAAGATTCTGGTCTTAATTTTCTAACCGTAGTTGTTTTTACATTCGTAAAAAAAGATCCTCTGTTCACACACCTAAAATGGCTGATAAACCTTAAAAAATTAAGTCTCTCTGCTAAAATTACAAATCCTTTATCTTGTAACACATCAGAACAGCTTAAAGTGTTAAAATTTCCTGTCGCTAAAAAGTTTTCTACCTTTTGACAAACCATTGGTTCAATTTTCTTTGCTAAATTTCTAATTAAATTCAAATTTAATTCTCCTTTTTTCTTTGCGTACGTAAAAACTAAATTTCTCAAAGTTTCATTCAATTTTTCTTTGACAATAAAAGAAAGTAAATGACTAACACCAATTACTTCATGGTTAGAAGGGTCATCGGGGTCATCCTCTTTAATTTCTGAATTAACAAGTAAAATTAACTTTCTGATTGCTAAAACTAAAAAATTTACTTTGTCATGGTAATTTTCTAAATGACAGGCTATCAATCCAAAGAGTCTTTCACATGCTTCTTTGCTGTCCAACCCTCTTTCCCTAAACACTGTCTTAAAAATACTACCTAAATATTCTACCTCACTAACCTCTCTTTTTTCTTCTTCGTCAATTTTTAATTTGTTTTGTAAACTTTTTCTCAAAAATAAAAGAACTCTGCTGCGCAACAATTCATTTTTAGAACCTTTTACTATTTTATTAAANAATTCTTCATCACAAACATGTGTCATTCCTTTAAGAATAAACATCAATGGAATAAAAAATTCATTTCTTCTTTCTTTCACTTTCAAAAGAATATTTCCATCGTTGGTGTAATGCAAAGAAATTACATTAGCAATTTCATCTTTCCCTACACAACGCATGATCACTGAGTGTGGAGAAAGATTTTTTCCTTTTTTTGTGTAATGATTTTTGTTCTGTGCAAAAATAAAGTTTCTTTTTTGTACAATAAGTAATCTAAAAACCTTTTCTAATCCGTTAATTATGAAATATCCACCACTCTCATTTTTTTCTTCTAAAGGATCCCCGTAAAAAATATTTGTCTTTTTTTCAAGCAAATTCTTTCTTTTCAAAATTTTCTTTGTTTCTTCTGACAGGTTCATTTCTTTATAATTTTTATTTTTACATTTTATTCTTTCGTTTAAGTGGCATAAATTGCTTTTTACCATAACAGGAAAATAGCCATTGCTTTTTTCTTCTGTGTGAACCAATTCATTATTCAAAACAAAGTTAAATTTTATAATAGCTCTTCCTTTATAGCTTGTCATTCTGTTTCTACACTCTCTAGGCATTAATCTTCTGTCTAAAGAGAGATACTCTTTTTCATTTAAAAATGGTTTTGTTATGGTAAACTCTGATACATAAATTAGTAAAGTATTTTTGTCATCCTTTATTTCATAAGGGGGTATTTTACTGACTAACTCTGGAAGTGTCTCTAAGAAATGGTTGAAACTGTCAACGTGTGGAGAAAATAATTCTTTTAAGTCTTTATTCATGTGGTAAAAATTAAATTATTTTTTTATAAAAAAAAGTAAATTTAATTAAAATAATCTTATTTTTTTTAAAAATAATATGTAAAAAAAGAAGTGTAAACGGTAATTAGAAATCATAAAATATCTTAAAAGTAAATGGCTTTATTGATTACACCCACAATCCCATCTTTCATCATGTCTTCTACAATCAAAAACTGGTTTCTTTAATCTCACATTAACTTTGTTATGTATCTCACATACCCATTTTACAAAAGAATCATGATCATCCAACTGAGGAGGATTTTCTTGNATCATCTTAGAAAAATGAACTTTGCATTCTATGCAAGGAAACACCTTAGCCAATAAAAAAATAAAATCATTTACATCTTTTTTTTCAATATCTGTAGGTGAATAAGAATACTTAGCTGCCATTATGTGCAATAATGCCCATGTACTTCTTCCTAATTCTTCTCTGTACTCCATTTCAGTCTTCTTTCTTCTGTAATCGTATGCTTCTTTGAAAATTTTTCTTCTAATCAATGCTATATGTTCCTTAGGATTAAAGTGCATAAATGAAAATAAAAGTGCAATTAAAAAAGTCAAAATAACATATTTTGTAAAAATACTCTTTGGTTTATGCATTTTATTTTTGTTTATGTTTTATTTAAAAAATAAATTTATTTATCAAAATATTCTAATTGGTTTAACAAACATTCCCCAATTTCTTCTATTCCTTCTAAACCATCTATTAATGTACTGTAAATATTTTCAGACTTTTGTTTGCATTCATCTTTGTACTGTACTGTAAAAATTGACACTTTTTCAGAAGGATGTGGTATTGTATAACCAGAAAAGTCAACATCATCACATTTCTTGTTAATTGTGTATCTTAAAATGTTCATAAGTGTGTGATCCTCATTTCCTATGGCTATTTGGTGGTTATTTACTGTTTTAAGCCTTGGCACTTCTTCTTTCAATTCATCATTAACATTCATTTTTTATGCTAAAAAATTAATAAAAAATTTAATTATTTTTTTTATTAATTTGTGGCAAATCTTTTGAGAAAATTCTGTCACTGTCTTGTATCACATATTTTTTTCTGTCTGATCTATTTGAGCTGTAAAATTCTAGTGACTTCATTACTGAACTGCCTTGTGATACATCTAAACATATTGTTTCGTTCCTAAAAATGTCTTTTTCTATTCTTTTAAGCTCTTCTTTTATGTCTTTTCTTTTTAAAAATAGTTTGTCTAATACGAATGATTGTTCATCTTTTTCATTTTTATCTTTCATGCTTTTGAAAAATAAAATAAAAAAAAAGAATTTATTTTTAAAATGAAGTTAAAAAATAAAATTATTGGTTAAATAAAAACAAATTCAAAAATTATTTTTTATTTAAATATTTTATAAGCAGAAATAATAAACCCATCGTTGTTATTTTGTTTTATTATTGGATGAATATTTTCATTGGTTTGGTATTCTCTAAAGAAAAAATCTACTATTTTAATGTTAATATGATCACTTTCTTTTAAATAATTAAATATTTCAATAACATCAGATTGATAATTCAAAAATAAAACAATTTGAAAATATTTTTTGTCATAAAATTTTAAAACTTTTAAAAAATCACATTCTTCCAAAATAAAAAAAGTGTCAAAAAATTTGTCAGTTTCTGAGAAAATTTCTAATTTTTTTAAATTATTTTCTTGTAAAGAAAGTAAAAAATGTTCATTTTTTGTTAAAGAATAAACATTCAAAGAAGAAGTTGTGGTATAAAATTTGTAAAATATGTTAAATAAAAATAATCCTTTTCTACTTTCATAAACTAAAATAGTTTCATTTGGTTGTAAAAATAAATTTAAATAACAGAAAGCTGGGATATTTAAATTATTAATTTCCTTCTTACACTTTTTTATGCAAAATTCTAATACATTTATAGGATTTATTTCCTTAAATTTTATTAAATTATTTTTATTATTTTTTTTGATTTTTTCTTTTTTGATTGATAATTCACATTTATTTTTTTTTATTTCTTTATTTTTCAAATTAATTTCTAATTCATTTTCTAAGAAATGGTTATTTTCTTGGGAGTACCATACATCAAATTTTTTGCCTAAAACAGACTCAAATGATATTTTGCCATTCTTCCTTGTGTTTATTGTNTCATCTTTCTTCAATATTCTTATCAAATTTTTGTTTGATTCTACGATTATAAATTTTTCATTTGAAATTGTTTTTGTCATTTTATGCTAGAAATAAAATATATTTTTTAACCCTTAAAAATCCAATGATGAAGAAATGTGGTTGGCATTGAGAATTTATCTTTGATAAATTCAACCCTAAGATTTTTAACACTTTTTAGAAATGTGAATGCTTGAGCCACAGTATAAAATAACATTAGTTATTTTATGCTTCTGAGGATTATTTTTAATATTTCTTTAATATTTATTTTTTTAATATTTTATATTTATGCATAATTTTAAAAAATTTGTAGATGAAAAAGCAAAAACTTACAGTTTGAAATTTCCAGAAGGAAAGTCAAATTTACAAATAATAAAAGTCAATTTTAAGTTAAATGGGGATTGTATATTTGTACACTGTAAGGTTCCTAATTTAGAAAAGGAAAAAACTCTTATTTTCTTTGGTTATGGTCATACACCAGAAAAAGAAACTTACCATGGCAAAGTGTTTCACAGTGAAAAAATGATAATTTTTAAAAAAATAGAAAAAATTTACAATTTATTTCAATATTTTGATGAAATAAAAGAAGAAGAAATTGAATTTAAAGAAATGAGAAACAAAGGAATTAATTTTTATTTTCAACAATTTTTTATTGACAAAGGAAAAGAATATTTTTACGAATATTCCAATTATTTTTACAATAAAATAATTCCTTTTAAAAGAGAAAAAATAGAAAAAATAGAAAAAAATAGTTTAAATGAAATAATCCAAACAATTCACAGATTAAAAATATTTAATTTACAAGAATTAAGAAAAATTTACCCTGAAATTTCTATTTCTTTGGTAAAAGAAATGTGTATTTTTTTTAAAGGAAGGTTTATTTTAAAAAATATTTTTTATGACTCAGAAATACAAAAAGAAAGAAAAACTTTTTTAGAATTCTTTTTAAAAAATAAATTTATTAAATTAAAAGAAGCAAAAGAAATTTTAAAAACAGAATTTTTTATTTTAGAAGAATTGTGTTATAAAAAAGAAAATTTGTTTTATTTAAAAGGGTATGAAGAATGTTTAGGGTTAGAAAATGAAGAATTAGAAATTTTAAATGAAAAAGAAAAAATTATGTTACTACTTCTTAAAAAATATAAAATTTTAAGTTGTGAAATTTTAAAAAAAGAAACAGGAATTTCTTACAAAAATATTTCTTCTTTTTTAGATGATAAAATTATTTTGTTAAGCAATGATTGTTTAGTTTTAAAAAATGAAAATAAATTAAGAAGTGAATTTATTGATTTATTTAAGAATAAAAGATCAATCAGAAAAAATGAGATAATAAAAGAATTAACAAGTAAATTTAATGTTTTAGAAATAGAAGAAGTTTCGAAAGAATTTTGTGAACAAAAAGGCCCCAATTGGATTTTAAAAAATAAATTTAATTAAATTATTTTTTATTTATTGACCAATAAAANTTAGTTTTGTTTAGTAAATTCTTTATGTTCCTAAATTATAAAACACGGGCTACTTGAAGCGAATAATTTAAAAAGAAAAAGGCTTTGAGCTAAATAAAACCAATGTATTTTTTCTTTGGATGACTAGTAATTTTAATATATAATCTAAACACTTACAATGCTCTTTCCGTTTTTTTATATTAAAATCTCACATCAATTATTTATCTGTACATGATATTTTTACATGTTAAAGTTTAATTTTGGTGTTAGTTTATTTATCATTTTTATATAAATTCAATATTTAGCATATGTAGACTGTTTACAAAGAGTTTGATCAAGAAATTAATAAACAAACAAAATTGTTTAAATTCTTAAGAAAGGAAAAGATTTATACATTTTAAAAACAGAATTTTATTTTTAAGCGTGTTAATTACAATTGTAATAATTTTATGTTTTTTGCTATGGTTTTGCAACCTCATACAAGAATTCTAACCAAAGCAAGTTATAAGCTTTTAAATGGTAATATTGCTTTAACATATGTATTGATAATACAATTAATTATTATGTCAAAATTTAGTTTGTAAAGTATGTTTTATAAAAAAATATTGAAATTTAACTGGCATTTTTTGATTATTTCATAAACAAAAAAGAATTTGATCAAATTAATACTTTCTTACATTTTTCATTTGTTATGTC
This sequence comes from Tubulinosema ratisbonensis, assembly GCA_004000155.1. Classification (NCBI taxonomy): domain Eukaryota; kingdom Fungi; phylum Microsporidia; family Tubulinosematidae; genus Tubulinosema; species Tubulinosema ratisbonensis. Next base: position 1,413 of record RCSS01000003.1, on the reverse strand, counting down.
ATGAATGTTGTTATTAGTTTCTTATTTTCATTAAATGATCTTTTTATTTATAAAATGTCTTATTTTTAAAAGAAATCGGTAATAAAATTACATTTTTTAATTGTAAAAAAAGGTAAATTGATTATAAAAGTTTTTTATCTTTTATATTTTTCTCCGACAAATTTATAAATTAAGAAATTAAATTGAGAATTATTTCATTGTTTGAAATTTTTCTAACAACAGTCGAGTTAAATTATCTTAATTTTGATTTTTTAATTATATATTATATATACTTGTTGATTTCTTATTATTTTACTTAGTAAAGTCTTCTAAAACTGAGTCAAATATTCTTTTACAAATTTATTAATAAAGTGTATATTTTAATTTATTTAAAATTAAAATTCAGAACCTTCTCCAAAGCTCTTTTTTCTCCGTTACTATTCTTTCAAATTTTTTTTTACTTACAATCATTTCTAAAATATATCTCATAATTTATTTTACAATCTTTAAGTATTTTTTTAAAAAATACTTTAACAAAAATGTAATCTTTGTAAAAACTTAAATCACAAACAAATTTTTAAAAATAAAAATCTTTTAAAAATTCTATTATTTCTAAAAATACGCCCTCACTTCAGCATTTATTTAGCAAATATAAAACTTGAATTCAGAATACAGAAAAAAACTTCTAATTTCTACTTTCCTGTTTAAGTATTTTACTAATTTTCAATGACCTTATTTGCACCTGTTTTGGGGTCAATAAAATTTCGTAATAATCTAAACAGTAACACATAAAAATGCAATTAATTTTATATAGAGATGAAAAATTCGTAAGAAGATCTTTTACTAAACCTTTTTAATGAATATTTATACCTGGTCATCAGAAACATACAGTAAAATTTGATTTTACATAATATTAAATTTTTATTTCTTCAAAATTAACATATCAAAAACAACAACCTGTTACTTTAATATTTAAATATTTTTCTAAAATTACATTTGTTGTATTTTTAATTCTACAGAAATATTCCTGAAAATATTCATTTTTATGATGATTAACACTAAAGATTTTTCACTTATATTTTACTTTCAAAGCTACCTTGTTTGAATTTTACTTGATTTAATCTTATCAACTTCAATGATCAAACTTACTTCTTTGCCTTTTTTTAGTCTAATATAATATTGAATGTTTATAGAAAGGTTATCACTTATCTACTTCTTTCTTCTACTAAATTTCATGAAGTATCTTATAATGTAAGAAATTTAAGCATTAAAGATATACAAAATTTATTAACTCAGTAATATTTTAATGTAAGTATGGTATCTCTTTGGTACCACTTTAAATGTTTAATAATTTAAATAAATACTTTTTAAAAGTGTTTTTTGAATAATTGTTTATTGAACTCCATATCCATTTGTTCCGCTTAGTATTTATAC
>RCSS01000002.1:0-10212 GCA_004000155.1 Tubulinosema ratisbonensis | reverse complement strand
AAATTCATTATCGCTTAATATTTTATTTATTTTTTTCTTTTATTCATAAGTAATAAACACTTTTGAATAACATCTCCAATTAAATGAACCTTAATTTCAGAAATAACATCAATCAACCTTTCTTCTTCCTTAAAATATTCATTAATATACTCTCTTAACTTTTCTTCTAACAAAATATCATCATAAAACTCATTTCCTTCTTCTTTCTCAAAATATTTACACATAAACCAAGTATTCTTTCTTTGTTTTACATCCAAACATGACTTATTTGTATTTGGTAAGAAGTTAAGGTAATCATCTTGCATCTGATGTAATTCACCTAATAATTTACATACCATAAACAAATTAGGTAAATTTGATATTTTACGATGTAATAATCCCATTTTGATAGGAAAGTAAAAGGTGTAGAAGGCATTCTTGTTTAAACAAATTAGTTTATAATTTTTCATTTCGTAAAAGTTTTTTAGTTGGCATAAATCATTAAAATTGGAAAGCTCAGAAAGACTGTCATGAGTCTGTCCTAAACAACTTCTAAAGAACATTTTATCGTATAAACGGATAATCTTGTTAGATGGAAGAAGTTTTCTAACACAACTAAGCAAAAAATAGCCATCTTTGATAACCTTATTTCCTTTTACTTTATGCCAACATGGTTTATTTCTTCTTAATTCTGATTGGTCCATTATATCATCAAAAATAATAAAACTGCCTTGGATAATCTCATTTAAGTAACAAAGAAATAAATCATTTAAAGAAATATCACCTAACTTTTTAAGTACACTGTAAGTCAAAGATGCTCTGGTAAGTTTACCATCCCAAGTGTTATATTCTAATACTTCTGTTATGTAATTTGTTCTTTTTAAGTTTAAGTTTTTAAAGAATAAAGAGATTAGTTCTTCTTTGAACAAAGTTAAATCCACTTCCATTTAAAAGGGTTATTTGTTAAATTTATAGTTTTTGATTGATTTGTGTTTAATTTGGTAATTTATGTTTTAAAAATATTATTTCTGACTTATTATTTTAATTAAATATTAATTTATAATTTTAGATTCAATTTATTTATAAGACTATAAACTTAACCACACAAGAATATAAGTTTTACCAAACAAGACTAAAAATTTGACTTGATGGAAATATAACTTTGACCACGTGAGACTATAACCTTTACCAACCCTGTAAAAAAAATAATGAAAATAAATTTTTTATAATCGATAAGCAAACTATGAAATAACTTATGTATTGTCTGTTCTAATCGATTTGATTTCGTTTGTAATGTTTTTTTGTTTTGTTTGTGTTTTTATTTCTGTTTAAATTTGTTTCTAAGTAATAAATCTAAAATTTATAAACATCTTTTTGTAAATTATTGTAAAAATATTGAAACTGACAGATTTTGTAGTATAATAAATGTTTGATTTTACAATAGTTGTATAATTGTATTTACATTTGTTATATTTAAAAATATAATTGAATATATTAGATTTTTAGATATTTATTATTTTATAATTTTTAAAAACAAGTTCACGTTCCTACATAAAAAATCTTACTTTTTTAATGTAAATTTAGTAATTACAAATTAAAGAAACAGATTAGACTTTTTTTAAAAGATTAAAATTTCATCTATAAATACAGAATTATCTTTCAAAATTTATATGTCTATTATACTCTTTAATATGAATATATTTTATTATTTAAACAAAAATTTCCAAAATCTATATATTATTTATTTGCAATTTCATTATTATAAAAAAATTATATACGAAAATAATTAAATTAGTATTTAAGTAAAGAGGTATATAATTTTGTTGAGTAAATTAGAAACAAACAATACTTCAAAAGTTTTTGAATTCTAACGATAATTGTAAATATATTAAATTAATTTTATAAAAACACATGCATTTTATAAATGTGTATTTTTCGACTATAAATTTAATTTTTGCATATCAAATAAAAGTTTATTTAAATTAAATATAAATAAAATTTAATATAGAAAATGATAAAGAATAAGAAAACATTTCTTACACAAACACTCAAGATTTTTATACAAAACGATAAGAAATTTTTTAACTCAAATACAGCTACACTTTAACGAAAACTCTTCAATTTCTCAAATTTACCAGTATTTAGAAATCTAACGTTTCATAAGGAAAAATATAAAAAAGAAATGATTTATCCTTTATATTTAGTAATGTTAACTTTTTTTATTAAATTGTACAAATAGTACTTTATACTATAAATTATACCCTAAAGGTTTTTTTAAGTACTTTGTTTCATGCTTCTTAAAAATTTATTCTTTAATCTTTATATTTCTTACCTTTATTTTTTGAGTTTCTGCTATAAATAAAATTAAATCTTTCTTCTTTGATTAGATCTAGCAAAAGTTACGCAATATAAAGATTTTACTTCTTTTTTATGAAAATTTTGTTTAGTCATTGCACTATAAGCCATAGCATTATCTTATTAAAAAACGAAATTGTTAAGATACATCATTTGTAAAGCATTAAATGAGTTTTTTTTTGTAATTTATGAAATATGTAATGATGAAATATCATTTAGAAATATTTATCTGCTAAAATTATTATAGCAAAAAAATCCTTAAATTAACAGTGATTTTTTATAAACACGGGCACAGATATTTAACATTTAACCCGACACCAATCTTTCGGTATACTTTAGCTTTGCTATTGTCCATTCATATTTTAAATAAACACTAATTTAAAAATAAACACTTTTCTGGAATTCCTTTGGCGTATGATACATTTAGAAGCAAATTTTAGCCTAGTTTTTTATGTTTTGTGACGAGAATAGTTCTTAACTTCAACTCTTGGGTGGATGTTATTATCTTTAAAATTTTATAATGTTTTTAGGCTAACGTCTATATTACGCATTGCTATTATTTTTGCAGTAACCTTAAACGTTGTTTATAGCTTATTAATAGTAAACATAATGACACTATCTTGGGCACATTTAATCTCTTTTTTCTTTACTTTCCATATTTTTTTAAACAATTTAAATCCACATGATATCTATCGCGATTTTCGAATATCTAAAAAGCTTAGCTTTGTTTTTTATGTTTTTTGAAAAAAATATTCTTTGTTTCTAAGCTTATCTTTTTTAGATTTTTCTTCTGGGTTCTTTTATTTTGCCATATAATACACTTTAGATTTCTTTATATTTTTAAAAGAGTCTTTGGTGTTTTTAAAAGGTTTGCAGGCTTTTTAATAGAAGCTTATACTTTTCATTTTCTTTGTCTACGGTCAATAAAATAAACCGTGGTTTCTTGTTAGAGATAGAATATTGATAATTTTAATTTGTATGTAAGTTGCTTAAACTTTACAGAAAATGTAATTTTCTCTAAAATTTTAAGCATTACTCATTTTAATGAAAATTTTCTTATCTCATTTTTTTGTCACTTACTGTAGGTCTTTTTTTATTCAATAAACAAATGTAAAATTTATTTTTATTATAAAATAATACATTTAAAGGAAGTGCGCGCATTTGTAAGAAAAAATACTACTTTTAAATTTTTATTATTTTTCTTTACAAACTGTGTTTTTATTAATTGTACACAATTTAAACAAAATTTTAGTTTTGTTATATTTATAGAATGAAAATTAATTACCTTATACGAAAAGTTAAACGCTTTAAAGTTTGTATCTTTAATAATGGTCGAATTAAAATTTAAGAAAATAAATATTATCAATTTAAAAAACCATCTCAAATACCTCTAAAAAATTTATAAATCTTTTTCACGTTAAGAAAAAAATTTAAAAACTAAATGATAAATATGATTTTCATTTTATTTTTTCTGTAAAAACCTTTTCTCTATAATATATAAAACAGATTTTGTTAAAGAACTTATCAATTAAATCATTTTTAGATTATAAAAGATATAAATATTTTATCTAAATTTTTAAATTAAAGAGGTTAGCGTTAATTTTTATTGTTTGTGTATTATAGAATGTATAAAATTAATTTTATTTTAATACATATGATTTGATTGTCATTTTCTATAGCAAAAAATCTCAATTTTTTTAAGAACATTCTAATTACAAAATTAATATCTTACTTCACCTACTTTAATATTTATTTATTGTATTTTATCTTTACATTATTAAAAAAACAAACAATAACTTTTGTTCTGTAGATATTAAATCAAATTTTGGATTTTTATAGAAAATTCAATTTAAACAAATAGGTTTTAATAATATTTTATTATTATGTTTTATATAGTATAATAAAAAAATTTAAAGACAAATAAAAAAATATTCTCTTTTGATAAAAAAATACCCCATGTTTCTTCTACTAATAAAACTAATACACTCACTTATATTAGTAGAATACAAAGAATGTTTATACATTTATACAAATGATTATAAATTCATAACTAAGAAAGAGCTATCTTCTTTTTACCATAAAGAACTGTCATACCCACAAACATCTATTCAGTACACTAAAAAGAATTACCAAATTAGAGAAACTTGTTTTTTTGAAGGGGAAGGGAATATTTTACCATTCAAATTAACCAATCAGATTTCTTTGAGTAATAAAGCATTTATTGATGGTTTATTTGTCAAAGATGATTATTTATGGCATGAAAATGTCAGGTTATTTTATTTGAATGATATTTCTAAACCAATTTACTTTAACAATGTTATGATTTTATTGTCTTACACCCAAGAATTTATTTCTTTTATGAATATCTTTTTTATTTTAAAAAAGAGAAAGATTTTATTGACTGATTTATTTTCTTTTTATAAAAAAGAGCTTTGTACCACAAATGTTGTTGGAGTGAACCATTGTGACAAAATGATTGATAAATTGGATGGAATACACATTACTTTTAAGTATAACAATGTTAATTTGTTGTACACTTTAGGTGTAAAGAAAAGTAATTTACTTTCTTTACCAATAAAAAAAATAAAAAGAAAAAGAAATCTTTTTTTTCTTCTTCCTTTTATTTTTCCAATATTATTTTTTTTAAAAAAAAAGAAAAAAATATTTTTTAAAGGAATGAATTATAATTTATATTTTTCTACCTTTAACAATAAAAAAGTGATTATTAAAGAATATAAAGAAAAAGATTTTTTTGAGAAAGAAGAGAGAATATTAAGTGATGATAATTTAGGTATTAATTTTCTTTATAAAAAAAGTAAATTAGTAATTTTTGAGTACAGTGATTCATTCTTAGAAGGAGTGAATGATTTTGTTAGTTTTAGTTTTGATTTAAGTAAATTACTTTCTATGCTTAAGAAATATGATTTAAGTTATACTTCATTAGATCATATTAATTTAAGAGTAAAGAATAATAAACCTATTTTACTGAATTTTGATAAAGAAAGCATACAAGAATATAAAAGTAAAGAAATATTAGAAGAAGAATCAAAGATTAATGGTATTATTAATGATAGTAATATTATTAAGGATGAAGAGTGTTACTCTGATAAATTTATTTCTTCTTCTTTCTTTTTCACTAAAAATATAAATAATTGGGAAAATGAGATTATTTTTCAATTAGGAATAATAATTCATAAATTAATTTATAAGAAACATCCTTACAATGTAAATGAAGACAGTGTAGAAAATAACATAAAAAAAGAATTAAGAGAACCTGTTAACAGACTCATCCCATGTGACTTTTTAATAAGAAGTTGTTTACAAAAGAAACTTACTTTAAATCAATTATTGGTGCACCCTTTTTTCTGGTCGTACGAAAAGAAATTTTTATTCCTTGCTAGTTTATCAGACGTATTAGAAAAGAAAGATTTAATTTCTGTTAAGTTGTTTAAAAGATTAGAAAGAAATAAGCATCACATTTTTACTGGTGAATGGATTGATTATTTAGACAGTGCTATTTACAAAGATCTTTTTTCTTTTAGAGAGTACACTAACACTGTACAAGGATTACTTAGGGCTATAAGGAATAAAGGAAGACACTATGTAGAATTACCTGTGTCAATTAAAAATATTTATAAATCTTTTCCTGATGGATATATGTCTTATTATGAGAGTAAGTTTGATGGATTAATTATGATTTCTTATATTTCAGGTATGATTGTAAGAAGTGAGGATGTTCTTAAAAATTTTTATAATGTCACTAATTAAATGTTATATTATTTACTTTCTCTGTTTTTATTTCACTTAATGTATTTATTTAACTTAACTTTTTTTATGCACTGTTACTTATTTTAAAATTTTACTTTTTTTCTTTTATTTTTAGTTTTACTTATTTTTCTTAATTAAATATGTGTTTGATTTTATTTTAAATGTTTTATTATGAATGATTCTTTTAACTTATTAATTCTTTCTATTAAATATTCATCATAAATATTCTCTTTTAATCTGTCAAGTAAATTAAAATACTTTTTAATATCAAAAAATAAACTAATTTTCTCAAACAAACATAATAAATTTACATTTGTTGTATTTTCAATTATTAAATCAAAATTAATATTTCTATTTTTACATTCTAAAATGACACTTACCTTTTTGTTTATGTCTTCTGATTTACTGATTATTTCTACTAAAAATATTAAATTATTTTCTGATAATTTGTTAAGTGGTAATAAATTATTGTAACATTCTTCTTTTTTTAGTAAAATAAAATATAAAATGTTTATGTTGTAAAAATTTTCTGATGGTTTGTGATCTTTTTTTATAAATTTATTGTACATTTTTTGTGTTTTCTTTATGATTTGATTATTAAATGAGAAATTAAAATAGCAAAATAAAATTAAAAAAATGTTTTCGTAACTTTTTTTTACTTTGTAAAGTAAGTTTGTTAATTTTATTAGTAAATTGCTTTTGTGATTGTAAGTTTCTATTATTGTATTATAAATTACTTTACTAAGAAAATTTCTTAATTCTTTTTGTATTTCTTTTACTTTAATTGGTTTTACAATTGATAAATTAAAGGCACCTCTTTCATGCACTGATAAATCAGAAATGAATAATAAACTGATAAATACTTTTAAAATATAAATATTTACCTCAAACTTATTCATAAATAAATAAACTATTTCTGTTAATTTAGGACTGTTTGTTAAGTAAAGTACCTTCATTAATTTTATAAATAAATGTTTGTCAGTTAAATTGTTAAATAAATTTATAACTGAAATATGATTGGTTAATTTGGTGTATAATATTATTTTATATTTTAAAATGGAATAATCTTCTATGAATGTAATTTTATGGTCTAAATTATTTGCTTTGATCAATTGATTAATTTCTAAATAACATTTATAAGTCAAAGTATCAAAGAAAAGTGAATCTTTTAAATTAATTTGGTTATTTTCATAAAAATCTATAATTTTATTGTATTCTTTTTTGCTAAACAATAAAGAAAAATATTGTTTTGTCAATGTTAAATCTTCTTTACAATTATAAAAGGTAGTTAAGTTATTTAACTTAATATTTTTTATGATATTATTGTGTTTATCTGACAAAATTGATTTATTCTCATTAAACAGGATAATTAATTTTTTAAACAAATCTACTTTGTTTACTTTAAGACAGTTAAAATACACTTGGTAAAATAAATTAGGATCATTTATACATAAATCAAAAATATCATTCATGCTGACTTTTTCAAAACAAAAAAGATTGATTTTTAAGAATATTAAAATGTCATCTGACACCTTTACTCTCTCAAAAACTAACTCAAAATTATTAAGAATTATTTTAATATTGTCAGGATTATCGGGTTTTAGAAACATTTCTACTATTAAATCTAGAAAAATACTTAATTCTTTACAGCTATAAAGAATGTAAACAAGATTGAACAGCTGTTTAAAACAACTTAATTGAGTTAAGTTTATAATTTTCAGTGCATAAAATAACAGAACAAATTTTTGTGATTCAAAAATTTTTTGACAGATTTCAAAAAATAAATTTTTGCCAAAATTTTGTATATAAAAACAAATTTTTGTGTTTAAAATTTTATAAAATTTGTCATGACACACCTCAAACAAAACTTTTAAAGCATTTTCTAATAGCTCAGTAAAATATTCTTTCTCTTCTTTCGTTAAAAAAACAGTTTTTAACAAATTAGAAAAGGTTTTAACACTTCTTAAAGCATATTTTAAACCTTTATCTTTTTCCTCTAAGTAGAGATAATCAACTGCTAAGGTAACTTCTTTGTGTAACTGGTTGTCACAATCATCTATTTCTTCTATTTTTTTAAGTATGTCTAAAAATCCTTCATTTCTTTCTTTTCTCAAGTTCAGTTCATCAATCAATTCATTGTAATTCATGCATCTTAGAAGTTTTACTTTTAAAACCTTAAAAATATTTTTATCATAATTTATTTATAATAACTCACCTTCTACCAAAGAGAAATCAGCACCAGCAGCAAAGTTTTTTACTTCTTTAAAGTTCAATTTTGTCGGGGAAAGCTTATCATCTTCAAAACCATTCTCACCAAAGTTAGAAGCTCCAAATGTAAAAAGTTCATCCTTGTTTTTAAATAAAACAAAGTCCATTTTACATTTTATATCTTCTACTTCTTTTGTCACATAAGAAAAGTTTTCAAAGTTTGATTTTTTACCTAACCCTAACTGACCATCTTTATTCATCCCTAAAGAATATAATAAATCATCTATCAATAAATAAGTGGTATAAGATCCACCAATGATTTTACAAGCATTTTCATTGGTCAATTCTTTTATCTCAAATGGTAAATTTGTTTGGTTTGAATTATCTAACCCTCTTGCATAAACATTCAAATTTTTAGTGATAAAAACTAAGTGACTGGCACCACAGCCAAAGAATTTTACTTTCGTGGAAATCAACTTAGGTACCAAAGATTCTTTATTTCTCATAGTGTAATCTCTTATTTGGTTAAAGTCATTGTTACCAATTGCATATAAATCATTATTGTTTGTGTGAATGAGTAAAAAATCCTTTCCTGCCATGATATCCTTTACTCTTGACATAACTGGGATTGGCATAAAAGAATTCTTGGTTGATTTNGTTAAACCAAAAACACCACGTGAATTTCTAAAAGTGCCTGTGATAAATAAATGTCCTTTCTTTGTTAAAAAGGCAGAAAAAGATCCTCCTGCTTGGATCTTTTTTATTTCTACTTTATTCTGAAATTGTACTTTACCATTCTTAATGACAATATTCTTATAATCCATAAACCTACCAGTCACAATCTTAGGAAACTTTACCTCTAAAAAGTCTTCCTCATTTCCTTCTCTTCCAAGTTGGCCATCATCATTACATCCCCAAGAAAAGAGACCTTGATCTGTCAGGGCAAAGGAGTGTAAGTACCCTGTTTCTAGAGTTATGATCTTTTTATCCTCGAAGAATGCTATCTTCTGAGGTACACAAGTATTAATCACATCGCTAGATCCGAATTGAAAAGAGACATTAGAACCAAATGCAAACAAAGACATGGGTAAATTTTTTTATTTTTTTAAGAAATTTATTTTTCACAAAAATTTACAGAAATCTTTAAGAAAGGAGAACTAAGAAATATAAAATTTAGATTTTTTATAAACAAAATTATTTTTAATAACAAATTTTAAAAAATAAAAGAAATTAGAAAAATATTTAAAAAACTAGAAAAAAATATTACAAAATATTAAACAAATATTTAAAAAATTCTTTTATTTATATTATTAAAAAAGATCTCTTTATACTTACTGATTTGAAATAGATGATTTACTTTATTTAAATTTAAATTTGGTTGAATTTAGAGTAAGCTACGTTTTTTAAAATGACATCGTTAAAAATGGCACAATAAATAGAAAACCATCGTAGGAATTTTTAAGTATTTATAATTTGTTATCATTTATTTGTGTTTAAATATTTTCATAAATTAACAAAAAGCAACCACTTAATAATTCTTGTAAAAAAAGTTTTTTAAGGTAAAATTTTTGATGATATTTTTTCAAAAATGAACATTAAACCTATTAATATATACAAATAGTAAATTTTCTACAATATTTTAAACAAACGGTCATTTTCATAGGTTTACATTGATAAATAAGATTATTTTTAACTTCTTTGTTCTAAATCTTTAATTTTTATATACCTGAATGCCCTGCTTTAGAACAAGGTTAATTTTAATTATCGGTAAACCAATGCCATACCGTTTAATTTAGCCTTAAATTATTTTAAACTGATGTGTATTTATATAATACGGACCTATATTGCTAGTTAATTTGTGATACGCTGGTATAGCAATTGACTATTATTTTTAAGTGATTT